>VDFB02004588.1:0-46493 GCA_007258455.2 Sequoia sempervirens | reverse complement strand
TACAAATCTTGATCTAAGCATCAAATTATTTGAAATAATGTAGCAAGTACATTGTGTTAAAGCAGGAAAAAATGTAGACATGTAAAAATGACTTAACACATATCACACATCCTAAAACCACACTTTCATTATCATTATTGCATTTCACTTCATTTGCATCATTAATCCCCCTTTTAACATCATTTCCATCACTTAACCCTATTTTCCTTTATTAATTAAATAATCTTGAATTGTTTAATTAATTCATTATGTCATCACCGATTTAACCTTATTCCTCATGATTAATTAAATAAACATTAGTTATTTAATTATGTATCTAACATTACTTATTCACTCAACATAGTCTATTAATAAATAAACTTTTATTTATTAAATCAATTTCGTCTTGCACGTTCCTCTCAAGATTAATTAATTAATTATCCTCACACATTTTGATTGGTAAAATCACATCCATTGATAACTCAATCTAATTTGCTAACTAATCAATTATCATTTCCACCAATTATTCCAACCCCACTAATTAAGCTATCAATTTTCCATTGATTATCCAATCATTTCTCTTAATTGGATTAATTAGGCCAGTTAACTATTCAATCTATTTCCTCTCAACATACATTGACCATTGATCTTTGCATCCAAATCATTCATCTGAAATAAGAAAATCTATAAAATAACCCTCATCCCTCTCATAATTCATCTAGAGAACTTTTGGAAAGGTCATGTTAGTGTGATTCTTGAGCAAACACTCTTGCATTCTAGATCATCATTATCAAGCATTTGCAAATCATGGAGGCTTTGTGTTGAAAAGCAATCCAACATATCAAAATCAACACAAATACACTCCAACATGGGATGATAAGATTGTGTAGTTTGAATTCATAGCTATGGCAATTGCATTTCATGAGTAGGTTGGGTTTTATCTTTTTTTATTTTATTTTATTTATACTAATCTTGATCCATATTTTCCCCTTACAAAGTTAAATTATAAATCCATGAATTAAAGTATGATTTGGGCATAAAAACTAATTGGAAG
This sequence comes from Sequoia sempervirens, assembly GCA_007258455.2. NCBI lineage: Eukaryota > Viridiplantae > Streptophyta > Pinopsida > Cupressales > Cupressaceae > Sequoia > Sequoia sempervirens. Next base: position 45,460 of record VDFB02004588.1, on the reverse strand, counting down.
ATACAAGCTAGGGTAGGGGAGAGGTCTCCATAGTGGACTAGGGTCCTATAGTGGACATAGGAGCACTTAATTAATGAAAACATATTCAAATTACCCCTAAAATGTAGATAAGTACAAACCAACTAATGTTCACAATATATTTGATTTATAATTAGTATTTATTTGTCCCAAAAAGGTGGCAGCCATAAAAGTCTTACAAGTCAAACAAAATATAGGGATCTAACACAAATTGTACAAAGATTCATGATCTTTCTTATAATATTATGTGTATATTAAAAATATAGACTTTAATTGTTCTAGCTACAAATGCTATGACCACCCATAATTAAGATACGTTTTTCAAATACAAATTGCTTTGTAAACAAAATCCATAATAAAATGTCTTATAATACAAACAAATACATCCCATAATATATTACTATTTTTCAAATATAAAATCCTATTTAAACAAAAAGCATGGTCATGTGTCCCATCAATCATTCTAAAACACCCAACTGCAGGTCACTTCCTCCTTTAATACTTGCATGTGACACACTCGAAGGTGTAAGGATCACCAATGAAGTTGCCAAAACAAAAGGACTAAAATTAAACAATTCAAACCATACAAACATTCAACCAAATCAATCAACTCTAAAACTTATTGCCAAACTATAATTTTTGAAAGCTTGCAAGCAACGCAATTGATGGTGTAAGGTTCACGAATCAAGAGAAGAGGACAAAAATTCAAGACTTCATACCAAACAATAATTCAACCAAGTTAACCATCTCTCATTAAAATTACCAATTCAAAATTTTAAACCTCCATTAATTCCATTTGTTTATCTCATTTGAATCGATCCACAATTTTATTATGTACTCTATTGTGTCTTTTCTCTCTTGTTCTATACTATATTGGTGGTAGTGGTGTAAGAAGAGGAGGAAGCAACAAAATACTAACAAAAGAGAATTTCTTATTCTTCCAAGTATTATATTGGTTTACCAATTTTTATTGTATATTGTAAATGTCTGTTCTATATCATTTTAATGTTGCAATCACTATACTATAACTTCATATATGTCATTTTTTGTTATTTTGTATGTACCTATATGTTGTATAGAATATAAAATTTGTAGCCACTATACTGCATGTGCATATATGTTTTTTTTAGTTATATTGTAAATGCTTATAATATACTATAAGATGTAAATGTTATAGCCACTATACTCTAAGTGCCTATATGTCATTTTTTAGTTAACTTGTCAATTCCTACTATTATATAAGATGCAATTATTGTTGTCATTGTACTATAAGTGCCTATTTAGGCTTCTTAGTTATACTATAAATGCCTATTTCTTTTGTAGGATGTAAATGTTGTAGCCATTATGGCTTAAGTGTGTATATGCTTATCTATTATATATTGTTAATGCCTATTTGTTCTATAGGATGTAAATGTTTTAGCCATTATATTGTAAGTGCATATTAGTTGAAGAGATGTCTTGATAGTGGGGTGTTAGTGATTGAGATATGCAAGGTACTAAAGCATTGAAGGATCTAATGTATGGAAAGTTAGTACTATCTCATACAAGTAAATGAGAATGGATAAAGAGTCAATGTAGCTAGTTAGGAGGGAAAGAAGAGGTGACATGCATTTAATGTTAATAATTGTAAGAAATTAGTGGCATCTTGCCTACTCACCACACAACATGGAAAATACATACTGGTAAGAATTCATGCAAGGATTGGGGTTCGTCTTGACCAATCATTGATCAACCATCCAAATGGGAAAAAATTAACTTGGTCCACCTCCTGTCGAAGTACACATGGAAATTTCATTGAACCTACACCAAATAAATTTTTTCAATCCATTGTAAAATTATTGAGGTGACAAGATAATTTGTAAAAGTTTATTATCCATGTAACAGTCCACGTGAAACCCAAAAATTAGCCCATTCCACTATGGGAAATTCTCAATAAAAAATCTTAGATATGTTAGATTAGTTCAGAATATAACCACTGATTCGTGAGAAAGGATCAATAATGAATTATAATGAGATTGAGTGACTTGGCTGAAGGGAACTAGGATCATGCATCATAAAAAGCGTATGTTTGGCGATCTTTACAAGGAAGTTGAGTTTCTTTCCTCATTGGTGGTGGTGCATTTGTATGTATAATTTCTATTTTCATCATGCAATTAGCAAATGAATGGCGATTTATTTTCCATACTATCTTTTACTCTAGGATATGAAATACAAAATGTGGATGGGCCATGTTAATTATAGTGGAGGATTTTGATCCTTGTAAAGAGAATAGTTATGGTTTGATATGCACATAAATAGAGTGCATTATGTTTTGCTTTGAAATTTTTTTCTTCTTCTTCTCTTTCTCCTTTTCCTTTTCTTTTGGTGAAACTATAATATAAATACAAGGACATTTATATATGGACATTTACTTTCTTATAATTTAATTCTAGGTTTTGGAAGATCTTATAATTTTTTAGACTTAGTCAAATTTATGTAATTAGAATGTAAAATTTTAGTAATCAAGAGGTCAAATTTCAGAAATCAATAAGGTGTATCATCTCTCTCTCTCTCTCTCTCTCTCTATCTCACTCATTATTTATCCCTTACGCTCTAGACCTCTCTCTCACTATCTCCATCCCTTTATCCGACTCTCTCCCTTGAGCTCGAGAACTACCTCTTTATCTGTCCATCCCCGCCCCTCCTCTCTCTCTCTCTCTTTGTCTCTCCATCCCTTTTACCCTCTCTCTCTATAATGATCTCTATCTCACTTCTCCCTCCCTCCCTCCCTCCCTTCCTCTCTATCTCTCCCCTTGCCTCTATACTTCTATCTCACCCCTCTCTCTTCCTCCCTCCCACCTACCCCCCCCTCTCTCTCTCTCTCCCTTCCCTCTCTACTCTATCTCACCTCCTCCTCCTCCTCTCTGTCTCTCTCCTCTTTCTATCTCTCCTCTCCCTCTCTCTCCCACCCTCCCTCTGCTCTCTCTCTCCACTTCCCTCTCTCTCTCTCTCCACTTCCCTCTCTACTCTCTTTCTCTCTATCTCACCTCTCTCCCTCCCTTCTCTCTCTCTATCTCACCTCTCTCTCACATATCTCTCCCTACCTCTCCTTTTGTCTCTACTTCTCTCTATCTCCCCCTCCCTCACTCTACCTACCTCTTTCTCTATTGCTCTCTCTTTCACCTCTCTCTCCCAATACCTACCTCTCCTTCCATCTCTCTTTACCTCTCTACTTCTCTCCCCCTACCTCTCCCTCCCTCTCTGTCTCTTTGTCTCTCTATCTATCTATCTTTGTCTTTGTCACACACACACTCACTCACTCTCTTCTTCCCTCTCTACTCCCTATCTCGCTATTCTCTCCCTCTCCCTCTCTCTCCATCTTTCTCTCACTCTCTCTCCTCTCTCTCTAATTTTCTCTATCTCCCCCTCTCTCTCCCTTACTCCCACCCACCTTCCCTCTATACCTCTTTCTATCTCCCTCCCTCCTTCCCTCTCTCAATCTCTCCACCTTCCTCCTTCCCCTTGTACTTCTCTCTATCATTTCTCTGTCTCTCTTTCTCACTTCTCCCTCCCTCTCTACTTCCTCTCCCTCCCTCCTCTCTCTCTCTATCCTCTTTTTCTCTCACCCTATCCTTCCCCCCTCTCTCTATCTCTCTTCCTTCCTCCCACCCACCTTCCCTCTCTACTTATTTGCATCTAACCTATCCATCTATACCTCTCTCAATCTCTCCACCTTCTTCCTTCCTTCTCCACTTCTCTCTCTATCACATCTCTCTATCAGCTCTCTCTCTCTCTCACTTCTCCCTCCCTCCCTTTTTCTCTCTCTCCCCTTCCCCCTCCTCTCTCCCTCTCTCCCTCCCCCCTCTTTCTATCCCTCATCACCCTCTCTCTACCTACCTCTCTCTCTACTTCTATCTATGTCAACTATCCCTCTTTACCTCTCCCTCCCTCCCCTCTCTCTCTCCCACCATCCCTCCCCCTCTCTCTCCTCTTCCCTCTCTACTCTCTTTCTCTCTATCTCACCCATATCTCCCTACCTATTCCTCCCTCCTCTCTCTCTCTATCTCACCTCTCTCTCCCTCCTCCTACCTTTCCACCTCTTGCTTCTCTATCTCTCACCTATCTCTCTCTCTCTCTCACTTCTCCCTCCTCCCTCCCCCTCTCTCCCCTTCCTCCATCTCTCTCTCTCATCCCCCCCTCTTGGTCTCCTGCCTCTCTCTTGCCTCCACCCTCTCTCCTCTATATCTTTCTCCTATCCTCACTCCTTCTCTCTCTCCTCCTATATATCTCTCCTCTCTCTCACCTCTCTACTATGTATCTCAACTGTCCTGCCTTCCTCCTCCTCTCTCCCCTCCTTTCTGTGTCTCCTCACCTCTCTCCTCCTCTCTCTATTCTCCATCACACTCTCCCATCTCTGGCCTCTCCTCTATAGTCTCCTCTCTTTTTCTTTGTCTCTCTCTCTTTGATTTGCACCAAGGTGTGATACAAAAAGGGGAGGAAGGTGGGAAGATTGAGAGAGAGAGGGAAGGAGGGAGGGAGAGTTAGAGATAAAGAGAGATAGAGAGAGTGAGAGTGAGAGGAGAGAGTGAGAGTGAGAGAGCTCAATAGAGAGAGGGAGGGGAGAGATAGAGAGTAGAGAGGGAAGGAGGGAGGGAGGGAGAGAGAGGTGAGATAGAGAGAGAGGGGTAGGGAGGGATATATTGGTAGAGAGGTGAGAGAGAGAGTAGAGAGAGACAAAGCTCAAGGGAGAGAGAGTTAGATAAAGGGATGAAGATAGTGATAGATAAAGGTCTAGAGCATAAGAGATAACTAATGTGTGAGATAAAGAGAGAGAGAGAAAGATGATACAACTTGTTGATTACTAAAATTTGGCCTCTTGATTACTGAAATTTGACATGTTGGTTACTAAAATTTGACTAAGTCTAAAAAATTATAAGATCATCCAAAAACTAGAATTTGCATTATAACTCTAAGATATCTGAAACAACTCTCAAACATCTTGAAACTATATACACAAAATATATAACTTAAAGTATAAGAAAGTAAATTTCCATATGTAAATGTCAACTTAAATGTTTATTTAATGTATATAGTTTCCCTGGAAGAGAAAGACAAAGACAAAGACAAAGAAAAGAGAAAGAGTTCAGTAAAATGCATTCTAAAAATTCATGCTTCACATTTGGTGAGTGCCAAATGGGTTGTATTGAGAAGTACCAACGCTTTGGGTTGGATGACCATTTCATGCCAAAGACATGATTTTTTGAAAGGGTAACAAAATTTCACATATTTTTGGTCATGCTCTCCATCAAGTTTGCACATATTTCAATGAAAAATAATAAAAATACCATGATGACGTTAAGCTCTCTCTTAACTATCTAACCATATATTTTTTTTTTTACATTTTGAATATGTTAAGGTTTTCATCTTTAACTTCTTTTGTTAGTGCTTCCATTTTTTGTCGAAAACCAACATGTGCTAGTTTGGGTATAGATTTTCACTCATTCATTGAATTTTGAAATAAATTACATTTTTAGAAAATAGACTCCATTCTACATGTATTGAAAAAAATGATTTTTGATTAGTTTTCAAAACTTTTAGGGGGGAGCATGCTCAAAATTCTACTTTTCAAGATGTGTCCACTTCAAAAATTAGTAAAATATTATATATTCATTAAAAAATTAGCTGAAATAATGGACATAAACTACATGGTGTTAGCTAATTTATCATTAAAGGGATTTTTAAAATTATGAAAAAAAGTTAACATTTTAGGGGGAGCACAACATACACCACATTATTATTTTTTTTATTATCAAAAGTACAAATTTGTGTGCTCCCCCTTTTTCAAACCCTTAATCTTCACTATTTTAAAAAAATAGTAGTTAGAAAGTAGATTCAAAGCACTGCAACTCTTGTTCTTGTTGCATCTTCAAAATTTGAGCATAACTATCTCCATTTTCTCATGAATAGATCAAACTTTATTGATTTTAGAAAAAAAGTGGCATCTTAAGAGCCATTTTTGTGTCACAACTTGGTGCACATACCCTTACTATTATTTCAATTGACAATGAAAGGTGATTTCACATTTATGTTCACCATATGGAAATGACATGCAGTTTTTTGGGATGAGTATTTAACTAATCTACCACATGGATGTTGAAGAGAGGTGGAGTGGGGTAATTTTTTGTCTATTTAGAAGGTTGACCAATGGTGGGTGAAGAGGAATTCTAATCCTTGCATACCATCTTATCAACACGTGTTTGCTATGCTACATGATGAGCCGGTAGGGGACCACTAACTTTATTACACTTTCTAATATTAAACACACACCACCTCTTCTTTCCCTCTTGATCAACCAAATTAACTTTGCATCCATTCCCATTTACTTGTATGGGATGGAACTAACATTCCATACATTAGAACCTTTCATGATTAGATACCTTGGATTTATTACTCACAAAACAACCCACTATTGAGACTCCTCTTTACAATAGTTAATTTTAATAGGCTCCAAAACATGTTCCTTTAAGCTTTGTATTGGTTATGGCTTTAGCAAAAGGAATGGTCATTAATGCTAGGTTGGTGCTTGTAGCTCATCTTCTAGGCCGTCATTTGTATTAGTTCATACTAGTATGATGTATTTACATTGGGGTACTTGATTATGCTAAATAATTTTTAGTGTTAAACTATGTTGCACTTATCCACATATTATTTTGAAATGTAGACTAAAACATAGCTTAACCCAAAAATTCCTTTGGGAAACCAAGTCTCATATTCTACGACCTCATACTAGCTTAGGTTTATTGTCCTATATGATGTATATTATATTTCTAGTGTTTTATAAATGCCTAGATATGATGTAAATATTGTTGTCACCTTAGATTGATGTTCTATACTAGAATGTGGTCCTAGTTGATAGGTTTATTCACATCATGAAAGCATGTTTAATGCTAATTTTTTTAAGAGAAAGGTGGCTACAAATTTACATGTTAATTTGAGAGGTTGATTGATTTGGATGAATGCTTGCTTGGGTTGAAGACTTAATTTTTTTCCTCTTGTTTTGATTGCTTGATTGGTGAGCCTCACAACTTTGAGTGTGTTGCTAGCAAGTATGCATGGATGAATTTATATGTACCACTTAAGACAAATATCACTTGAAAAATTTATTTCGATGATGATCTATATAAGACATATTAGTATGTTTGATGGGACAAATGACCATGCATTTTTTTTACAACACAACTGATATTTGGAAATCAATATGTTATTATGGGTGGTTGCTTCATATGTAGTTGAGACAATCATAGTGCATATTTTCAATATGTAGACATAATATTAGAAATTGGGTTTCCTATCTATTGAGGAGGGATTGTCTATAATTTATGCAAGTTTAAGCTTGGGGCTTAGTGATATTTGTCATGGCCACAAAATTGTTACAACCCAGAATGTTAATGTTCCAAGTTTACACTAACATAAATTGCAAATGAGATATATGTAGTTACATTAGTGGCTACATCATTAACATTATATAACAAATAGGAATTAATAGTATAAATAAAAACCCTTTATGATGTAAATTATATTGCTAGTGCTCTATAAATGCCTATATGATGCAAATATTGTTGTCACCTCAGATTGATGTTTTATACTAGAATGTGGTCCTAGTTGATAGGTTTCTTCACATCATCAAAGCATGTTTAATGCTAAATTTTTTAAGAGAAAGGTGGCTATAAATTTACATGTTAATTTGATAGGTTGATTAATTTGGTTGAATGCTTGCTTGGGTTGAAGACTTAATTTTTTTTCCTCTTGTTTTGATTGCTTGATTGGTAAGTCTCACAACTTCGAGTGTGTTGCTAGTAAGTATGTAGGGATGAATTTATATGTACTACTTAATTTACAAATATCACTTGAAAAATTTATTTCGATGATGATCTATATAAGACATATTAGTTTGTTTGATGGGATAAATGACCATGCATTTTGTTTACAAAGCAATTGATATTTGGAAATCAATATGTTATTATGGGTGGTTGCTTCATATGTAGTTGAGACAATCATAGTGTATCTTTTCAATTTATGTAGACATAATATTAGAAATTGGGTTTCCTATCAATTGAGGAGGGATTGTCTATAATTTATGCAAGTTTAAGCTTAGGGATTAGTGATATTTTTCATGGCCACAAAATTGTTACAACCCAAAATGTTAATATTCCAAGTTTACACTAACATAAATTGCAAATGAGATATATGTAGTTACATTAGTGGCTACATCATTTACATCATATAGAATAGATAGGAATTAACAGTATAAATAAAAACCCTATATATGCACTTACACTATAATGGCTAGAATAGTTGCATCATATACAATAAGTATACATTAACAATATAACTAGAAATGATAAATGCACAACAAATATGCAAAACTTTACAAAATAGTGGCTAGAGCATTAACATTGTATAAAATAAAAAAGCATTTACACAACATTGGGAACAACATTTACATCATATAAAAGAGATAGACATTTACATCATATAGAATAAATACGCATTTGCACAATAATGGCAAGATAATTTACATCATTATAGAAGAGATAGGAATTTACATCACATTGTCTACAAAATTTATATCGTATAGAATAGGTACGTATTTACACTACAATGGAAACAACACTTACATCATATAAAAGAGATTCAAGGTATTTACAACACAATTTCTACAATATTTATATTGTATAGAACATATAGGCACTTACACAATACTGGCAATGACATTTACATCATATAAAAGAGATAGGTATTTACAACACAATTTCTACAATATTTACATTGTATAAAATGTATAGGCATTTACATGCATGCAATTAGAGTAGAGTGGGTATAAAATTTACAACACATAATAAATAGGAATTTATAGTGTAACTAAAAATTGCATATATGCACTTAGTTTAAAATCTTGTTAGTTAGGCTAGCATTGTGTATAGGGAACCATTAGTAGAGTGTAAGAGTTAAGATAATGGGAGAGATAATATAGAGGTTGAGATAAAAGTAGCTATAGATAGTACCCTATCAATTTCAACTGCTGAAATCCCTCTACTCTACATATCAACATACCTTCTAGTAGCCATAGATAGTAATGCATTTCACTATATTTTATATATAAAATCTTGTAAAGCTCAATATGCAATTGCAAGGGCAAAGACAATTTTTAATTTACTATAGTTTATGTCTATTTAATTATAATGATGAAGTAAATTTTATTAGTGGATGAGAATGACCAAAATGACGTTTGTAGTCCTAGTTGAAGAAAGTGAGAGTAATGTATGTGACTTGAACTATATACAAGTGAAATTGATTTAAAAAAAAAATGATATGATAGAGAGTTTAGATGAATTCTATGATTTTGTTAGCAAGAATGTTGAATACAATGATTTTGTTAGTGAGAACGATGATCAACTTTGGTTGTTACAAACTATGGTTTAATTGATATGATATAGGACCTTAGAAATTTGTAATTATTGTATATCCACTACAAACTATGGTTCAATCGATAAAATGGTCGATGAACATGTCAGAAATTACATTGATTTAATATAATCTCCATAGTGAGGAAATGATCCATGGGATAAATTGTGCTTGATATTTGGACATCAAATTTTCCAAATAGTAAAGTTCCATACATGACTATTGGATTTTTACCTTGATTAGATTGTCATATGATTATTGGATTAGTGTCATAATACATTCATATTTAAAATATTTGTCATGGTGAGGTATTTAGATAAACTTAGACATGAATAAAAGGGAGTAACATACAAATCAAAACAAAGACTCATCGAAATGGATTGCTCGTAGTTACCAAACTAAAAAGATAATTGGTTGATGACAATCAATGATCTAACAATAAGACTTACATTAGCCTCATAAGGCTTTAAAGATATATAGCCATGTAAAGATTATAGTAAAATTACATAAAAATTGAAACAAGGAAATAATTTGCACAAAGGTTACATTTACAAGAGGAAACATACATTCATACATCTAAAATATCGAAACAATAATTTTTTTGTAGTGATTATAATGATATAAAATTGTAAGGGACTAAAGATAGAGTGATTGAAAGTTTACACCACAAAACAAAGCAACATTGTTGACATCTAGCTATAACATAGACCCTTTTTCCATTCTTCAAAATCTAGGATGAATAAAAAAGGAAAATTATAAATGCAACTAAAGCCTATTAATAACTTCATGAATAAATGTAGGAAAACCTAAACCGATTAAGGGTGAACAATAGCATCTTAAACATTATTAAGCACAATATATCCAAAGACCTTAATGAACAATAGGTAAAGCCTATTAATAACTTTATGAAAAAATGTAGGTAAGCCATAAACCTATTAAATGTTAAAAACTACATCTTAAACATTAATAAACACAATATAAATAGAGATCCTAAGAACAACACATAAAGCCTATTAATAACTTCATGAATAAATGTAGGGAAACCCTAAACCTATTACGAGTTTAAAAGACATTTGAAAAATTATTAAGCACAATATGTGTAGAGATTATAATGAAAAAAAAAACCAAATTTACAATGCTATTGTTAGCCAATAAAACTAATGATAACCCATTTTCTTTCAATTTGTTAGTCTAAAGTAACCAATTGAAAGAACCATAAACTTATATTTATAACTTAAACTAGGTAGGTCATAATGATGCTCTAATAGAAGATTAGAGTTACCATAACAAAAAAATGTGTTATAAAACATAAAATACACTTGTGTGCATTAACACCCTTGAACAACAGTTTTGAAGTTTGTAATCTTTTGATTTTTTTGTTTTAGTCTACAGTTGAAAAAATAATAATCACGCATTCAACTTGAAATAAAAGAATGACAAAAAAAGAAAAAACCAAAAAACCTTTATTGATAGAAGCACTAAAAAAAGAGGAATAAAAAGAAAAGAGAAGAACAAAGAAGTGATGGCTCATTGCCTTAGTGAGGATAAGAATCCTCACTTGGGTCGAACACTTGTAGATGACAACCTAGAAGAGCAACGAGCAACAATGTAGCATCGATGATCATTCCATTATTTGTTGAAACCTGAAAATGAAGAAACAAGGTAGCATTCAACCAAATCAATCGGAAAACAAAGATAACAAAATTTATATTATAAAGTATTAGCAACCATTCCATTGGTCAATGTTTACCTTAGACATTATGATGGAATTGAAGAGGAGAATGACCAAGGAACAAGCATTGGTGACCATTCCTTTCTTAGAAGGCTTAGTGAAACAAAGTAGAGGCAAAAATGTTTTAGTGTCTATTAAAATTCAAATATGAGGAAGAGATGTCTTGGTTGTGGGGTGTTAATGAGCGAGATATGTGTTTTGTGGTCTCACAACACTCCTTTAGACTATAAGACTTGGGGACCCAAGTGAAAAATTTAACTCTTATGGCAGGAGCTAGCAAGCTGAAAAGATCACTGGAAGTGAAGAGCAAAGAGAAATTTTTAATAAAAGAGTACATCATAGTGTAGTGTTCCAGGTACTGGATACCGGGAATCGAGAAGTTTTGAAAAGGTGAAAAGGTAATGCGAATGTAAGCAAAATGTTCCAGTCCAATAAGTTGAGGTCTAGTAAGATGGAAGTTCTAGTAAAACCGAAGTTTGGGGAAAGTTCATGGGTAAAGTCAAATACTGGGTACTAGGTAGCAATGTAAAATAAAGTTTTAAAATCTTGTGGTTATCCAATGAGTCCGATAGTTTGGTTATCTGGTATATAGAAGATAATCATGCAAGAATTTGTGATATGCTAGAAATCATATTATTTATGAGAAATTTATGTGATAACATTTGAATAATGGTTTATAGATGTTTATAGATGTTTATAAATGTTTTTTTTAAGGGATTTAACGAGTGGAATTTGTGATTGCAGGAGATGCAGAGTTCAAGTATGGATGGTTAGGATTTGAATCATGGATAAAATTATATCTAGATCAATTTGCGTACTTTGGGAGGTTATAAGGTAGAGGGCTTTGAGTCCATTGGAATGCTAGAGATCCCGGTATTGTACCTACGATGGAAACAAGTGCCAATCTTTAGGGAAGCCCATTCCTGAGAGTAGCAAACCCGGAGTAGAACAAAGTGTGGGAATAGGGTGATAGAGTAATCGTTCTGAATATATGGGAAATTTCCTGCACACTATCTTGATTCAAGATATTTTCCTGGCAAAGAGAAAGGATTAAAGCTCGAAGTGCTTCAATGTGTAATTGGAGTTGACCTTCATTGATTTCAATTACAATTCTCTTACCAGTCGCTACATTCCAAGTGCCTTGATGTGATTCATCCCTTGGATTTCCTCTCATGTATTTGTCTTATCCTATTTGTGCCTTACTTCTATAAAAGGCCAAAGAATCTTTCTTTTTAAGTTAAAAATTTGTGGATTCCGGAAGAGCCAAAACTTCTCTAAGTTTTGTTCTTTTTTCCTGTTTTCTGAATCATTCTGGTCTAAAAACTTGTATGCACATAGATAGTAATCAATATTGAAGCCAATTTGATAGCTACCTATCTCATGAATCTTTGTAGCTAGTTTTGTTAGTTTAGCTGAACAAGACTGTGTGTTGAGCCGTTTAAGGGTGCATGCAGAACCTACTCGGTGTCCAGACTAAAACCCCCCTCTTTAAAATATCACATTGTTTTATATGTAGCTATGAATAATTCTGGTGAAGTATAAAGCAATTTGTTTCAATTTGGTTAGTTCTTTGGGGCATGCATGGAGAATAACTAGGAGAAATTTTAATTTTCAGTATTTTTATGCTTTCTTTTAGAATAGGTGTTTAAATTCTAGAAAAATGTTTCAAAAAATAGATGAATGAATGAAAATTTATTGAAAATCTTTCGTTTCATATGAAATTGCTAAATGCTTAAAGCTAAATCTACTGAAGTGATAGCAAATTTGTTGATATTCATGAAATATTATTCCAAATCTTTCAATTTCATGATATTATTTTGTGATCTAAGTAAAATTTAGCGTCTAATACATATAATTTCAAACAACCATAGTCCCTTTGAGATTAACAACACTATCATATCATACCCTAAAGTGAACCTAGTACTATCAAGACCTAACTATCGGAGACTTGGGATTGAACTAAGCCAACCTTTGTCCTATCATATGGATCCCCTGGGATTACATCTTTGGTTAAGTCTTTTAAGAAGGTAGGCTCTTCGGGTCTATCTGTGAAGAATTTATTTGCCCTGTTGCTGCGAGTAACATTGCCATCAACAATATGCATGGTAATGAAGCATTGAAGGCTACAATGCATGGAAAGTTGGCACCATCCCATACAAGTAAATGGGAATGGATGTAGAGTTAGTGTGGCTAGTCGAGAGGGAAAGAAGATGTGGCGTGCATTTAATGTTAGAAAGTAGTGGTGCCTTGCCCAGGCCAGGCTTAACCGACACACTCTAAGGGTACACTCCTTAGGTGGCTGGGCCCACAACCTCTTTACATCCGTGACTTTCTCATTTTCGTTTCACTTTTACCAAAGCCGTTTCTGTTTTTGTTTCTGTTTCCATGAATATTATAACAAAGTATAAATGGTAGCTCAAAATGTATTTACCACTTTCACTTATAAAACACCGATAAAAATATTAATCTTTGGTTATATTCAAAATAGGCTTCACATTTTTATCCCTAGTGACCATATGTTATAAGAGTATAAACGGTAGATCAAAATGTCTTAGCCCTGTCACTTATAAAACAACGATAAGAATATTAATCCTTCGTTATATTTAGAGTATTATTTTTAATTTTTGATATTTTAGATTTTTAATAATTAATATTATTATAAATAATTATATATTTTTAATTTTAATTTTTTAAATAAATTTATTAGTTTAGTTTTTAAATAAATTTATTAATTATAAATTATTCATAATTCATATTTAATAAGATTTTTTTTTTGAAAAAAGGGGTAAAAACTTTATTGAAACTCAGAAAGCAACATTACATAGGAAGAAAGGGACCAAGGTCCCAAGGGAAAACAAGAGCAATGAACCAAACAGAGAAAATACCAACCAACACCATTAACTGTCACCATTCCCAGCCCTATCCTCAACAAGAATATTCGTGAAATCAGGACGGAGCTCCTGAGGAACCAACTCCCACTCCTCAATTCTCCATCCCTCAACATGCTCAGAAGCCCATTTCGCCAAACAATCAGCTGCCCTGTTCCACTCCCTTGGAATATGGACAAAAGTCACCTTTTCCATCAAAGAACTAACCCGCAAAATTTGTTGCACAACCCCAGCCAACTGCCAGCTGACATCAGCCACTTTCTGCTCAATAAGCAAAGTGATCAAAATCTGGGAATCCGATTCACAAACAATCCTTCTCCACCCCAAAGCATGAGCCCTCTCAAGAGCGACAAGAATAGCCAACCCTTCCACCAGGTTGATGGTCTGTATCCCTTCATAGATCGAGAAGAGGAAAATCACTGAGCCCAAAGAATCCCTACCAATCCCCCCAATGCCAGCTGGACCCGGATTGCCCCTTGAAGACCCATTAGTATTAATCTTCAAGATACCGCCAGGGGGAAGTTGCCATTTTCCATCCCTAACAATTTTTTGCTTCTCGTGACGTCCTCTCTTAGCCCTATTCAAGGCCAGGGATGACCCTTGAATCCCCAATCTCTCCACCAGCTCTGTATCCCTTTTCACCAATGGGAAATCCACTTCACACCTAGCTTCCACTATTTCTTGCACCATGCCCAGTAATCTCTGCCAAATTTGTTGCACCAGTCTCTGTTCCCCACGAAATATCCTTCGATTGCGTTCCAGCCAGATCTGCCACAATAAAAATATAGGCCCAACAAACCACACCTCCTGCAAAAAAGGGGCCACAGAAGGGGGGCGCCCCATCCCTTGCCAAAACTCAATCAAGGAAGAAGCATGAACACAAGGAGTTGTCCAAACACCCCACCAGAAGTGCCAAAGCTGGAGGGAAAAAGAGCAACGAAAAAACAAATGGGTAGAGTCCTCCTCATTGGCCCCACACATAACACAAACTGAAGGACCGTGGAAACCTCTCTTCCGAATGTTATCCCAAGTCAAACACTTGTTCCAGGCCAACAACCAAACAAAACAATTACATTTTGGCCAAGAAAGCTTATTCCAGACCTTCTTCCACCACTGAATTTCAGGCCCAACCAACCTATGAGACAATAACCTGCTATAACCAGAGGCTACAGTGTAGGTCCCCATAGGATTGGGGGACCAGGCAAGCACGTCATCATCACGAAGAGAGCTACATCTTCGGCTGGAGAGGATACTTTGCAGCACAGCACAATCCTCCTGCAAACCAACATCTGGCCACTCATCTGGGGTCTTCCACTTGGCCAACTCTAACTGACCACAAGGGAAAAAGGTCTTAAAATCACTCACCCGTGACCAACCGGCCTCAATAAATCTCAGACAGAGATCCAACAGGTTGGGAAACTGAGAAATGATGGGGGGAAACCCATCCCAAGAATCATACCAAAATTGGACCTCAGTCCCCTTCTTGCAGATCCAAAATAATCCTTCCTTAATCAACATAGCCCCTTTCTTGAGGGTGTCCCATATCACAGAGCCCTTCCCCACAAGGGGGTATCTCGAAACATCAGGCTGAGGGATCCCTGGGAGATACTTCTGAGAGAGAACCTTGGCCCAACTCTTATCCTGCTCATTACACCATCGCCAATACAATTTAGTAGCCAAAGCCTCCCCAGTCAAAGCCGACTGCCTCAAGCCAAGTCCACCATATTGTTTCGGACTACAAACCACCTCCCATCTAACCAAACTCCATTTGGAGGACTCCAAGCAACCAGCCCATAAAAATTGTCGCGCCACAGAATCAAGGTCCTTGAGAAAGCCCATAGGGGCAACCTGGAGCATGCATCTATAAATGGGCAGAGCCTGCACCACCGACTTAATCAACTGGACACGGCCAGCTAAGGATAACCATCGATGAGTCCAATGGTTAACTTTCCCCCGAAATTTATCCAAAATAATCTGCCAAGACTCCCTAGGAAGTCTACTCACCGAGATGGGAATGCCAAGGTAAGTCAAAGGGAGAGTCCCGATCTGAAATCTGATAGTGTGGGCAATCCTTTGTTGAATGGGGCCCGGGGTGTTGAAAAAGAAAATGGAAGATTTTCCCTCATTAATCTGCTGGCCGGAGGCAACCAGGTAAGCATCCAAGATTCTTCGTAAATGAGAGGCCTCTCTCATTGTAGCCACCCCCATCAAAGCAGTATCATCCACAAATTGTAAGTGAGTCTGCGGAGGTAAGGTGCCACCCCACCTCCACCCTTGAATGAGACCAGACTCCACACTCCGTTTAATCCATCTCCCCAAACCTTCAGCCAAAAGAATAAACAAGTAAGGGGAAAGAGGATCGCCCTGACGAAGCCCCCTAGAAGCACCAAATAGCTCAGAGTGGCTCCCATTGATAAGCACTGAGAAAGAGACTGAAGTAACACAGCTCAAAACCCACTGAATCCATTCTTCAGCAAAACCAAAAGCACCAAGAACCCGCCGAAGGAAGGACCACCTAACTCTGTCATAAGCCTTCGCCATGTCCAGTTTGATAAACATCGCTTTTTCTTTAGAGTTGGCCATAGAATGGATGACCTCAGTTGCAATAACAATCCCATCCAGAATCTGCCTGCCAGCAACAAAACCACTTTGTTCTTCGGAGATCAAATTCTCAAGTCCCTTCTTCAACCTGTCAGCAATAAGTTTAGAAATAATTTTATAGATTACATTGCATAAAGAAATGGGCCGAAAATGGCTTAACCTATTAGCCCCCTCACTCTTGGGAATAAGAGCCAAAAAAGTAGCATTTAGAGCCCGTAACATCTGTTTATTGTGATGAGATTCATGAACCACAGCTAGGAGGTCAGATTTAATGATATCCCAGAATTCTTGAAAAAACTCAATAGGGAAGCCATCAGGACCAGGCGCCTTCCCTTT
This sequence comes from Sequoia sempervirens, assembly GCA_007258455.2. Taxonomy (NCBI): domain Eukaryota; kingdom Viridiplantae; phylum Streptophyta; class Pinopsida; order Cupressales; family Cupressaceae; genus Sequoia; species Sequoia sempervirens. The sequence goes on along the minus strand of VDFB02004588.1, from coordinate 28,441 downwards.
CTTCATATTAAAAACAGTCCCTTCAAGCTCTTCAAGCGAGATGTCACTCAAGAGTTGTCTATTCAACTCTCCAGACACGAGGGAGGGGATACAAGAAAGAATTTGCGCTTCCTCAGGAGACCCCCCTTGCGAGTCCTCTCTAAAAAGAGATTCAAAGTACTGCACTGCCTCCCTTGAGATTTTTGGGAAGGAGGAGAGAAGGTCTCCCCTGTCATTCACCAGACCAGAGATAGAATTGCCATGGCGCCTGGCTTTCACAGAATTGAAGAAGAAAGCAGTATTTTTATCCCCTTCCTGAAGCCACTCAATACGAGCCTTCTGCTTCCAATATATTTCCTCTCGCAGTTCCCATTCTTCCAAAGATTTCACGGCTTCCTGAAGCAACTCAGCCGTGACCCCATCCTCCCTTATCCTCCTAGAGATACCATCCAACTCCGCCTGAGCTGACGCCTTTGCATGAAAGACATTACCAAAATACTGACGATTCCACCGTTTGAGCTCAAATTTAACATATTGAAGTCGTTTAGCAAAAGCGTACATTGCAGTACCATAGGCTGGTCTACCTTTCTTCCACCAAACAGACACCAAGTCATTCAAAGAAGGGTCCCGCAACCACATGAGTTGGAACTTAAAAGAGGGCATGCGAGGCACACGAGTTGACTCAGTAGCCAACTTAATAGGCCAATGGTCAGATCCTCTCCAATCTAAGATCTCAGAACAAGATGACCACATCCCTCCAACCCAGTAACAAGAGACCAAAAACCGATCTAATCTTTCAGCAATACAAAACTCACCAACTCGACGATTATTCCAAGTGAACTGACCATTGTTGGGTTTGATATCAACAAGATTCAAGGCATTGATATTGTCACGAAGCAGCAGTGCAGAGGGCTCCAACCTTCCAGTGCCACCACGCTTCTCAGCCAACTCACAAATAGCATTGAAGTCTCCAGCCAAAATCCATGGATGGAAAGGCAACATGCTACGAATCAGCCTGATATGGGACCACAAACCTTGTTTACCCTAAAAATCCGTAGGAGCATAAATATTAGAAAATAAAATGACTTCCCCTGATTCAAAACTAGAAGCAATCATAGACATAGAGGATTTAGAAGAAATCCACCAAAGAGGCTGGATTCTTCGAGGATTCCAAAAACATGCCAGACCCCCCGAAGCTCCATGAGCTCCAATGCACTGGCACTCCCCGCTCCTCCACAACTTAGGTGCCAAACTTTGCATACTCTCAACAGATAACTTAGTTTCCTGCAAAAAGACAACATCAGGACCTTGCCTTCTAACTAACTCATGAACTGCTTTTTGTCTAGGGCTGCTGTTCAAGCCCCGTACATTCCATGACAGAACTATCATTTCAAGGGGCTAGAGAAAATAGAGTCCAGAGTCTTTACTGCCCCTGACTCCACCAAATTCTCCCTTGCAAGTTTAATCTTTTCCAGGTCCTTTTTTCTGCTAGGTTTAACAAATTTCTCTGCCCCGCCCTTCTTAATATCTTTCTGCAAAATACCCAATTTGGGGGGAGGCTTGGACTTCGTAGCCGAGTCTGACCCAGAGTTCCGCCCAGGAGCATGAGAATCCCCGCCTACTGTTGTGACAATGGCCAAGGGTTTCTGCACCTCAGAAACCCCCCTCTGCTGATCAGCTTCCAAGTGCCGACAATCATCCCCTTGTGGATCCAAAGAGGAATCAAGACCAAGATCCTCCTGAGCTACTCCCTCAAACCTTGATCAAGGTTGATCAATCCTGGATTTACCTCCTGTTGGCTGAGCTCATCCAAAACTTCAAATCTGTTGAAAGTACCTTCATCTTGCCTTTCCTTAAAAGGCCTCTTTTGACCCCTGTTCCGATTACGGGCTTTGACTGGAGAAAAACCATCAGAAGCACCTACCTCATCAGGAGAAATGCTCTTCCCTTTATCTGATTCAGGAAGATTGCTCTCAGGTTGTGAAGGTTGGGCCTCCCTAGGCTTATACCTTGGGCATCTCCGCTGCAAATGGCCATATTCTCGACAAAGTCGACAGCAAAAAGGAAGAGTTTCATAGTCCAAATGTTGCACCCAAGAGTAGGAGCCCGCACACATATCTATTGCATTGGGCAGAGGCTTACTTAGATCAATTTCAACACAAATGCGCGCAAAAGTCATTACCTTTTTACCCAAGGTCTGCGATGAAGTCCCGACAAGATTTCCAAGCACCGAGGCCAAAAGGTGTAGCACATCCTCTCGACAGCACTCCACTGGAAACCTCGGTAAACGAACCCACACCGGGACACGGTTTGGAAGCTCCTCCGCGGGGTTAAAACATGCATGCCAGGGCTTGATAAACAACCCTACCTTATTATAAAAATAAGGGCCTCCCTCAAATACCCTATTGCGATCAGCAATGCAATTAAATGTAACCATGAAATAATTGTTCGCCAACAACATTATTTCCATTTCCCCCTCTGGCTCCCATGTCCTCCGGGCCCAAACCTCCAAAAATTGCAAGGAAACCCTCATCCCCAAAAACTTACAATATAAGGAGTGATTTGAATAATACTCAACATCTTCAGCAATCATCTCAGCCGGAACGATCAGTTTTGGCCTCTCCTTGCACTTCTCGAGACAACCGTTAATCTTCGTAATCCGTGATCCATTAGATAACCCCAGATCAACACTTCCTATATTCGGAGCAAACAAATTGTTGTCGAAGGTCTTCATCCCTTGGCTTGAAAATTTTGGGCCTATTGCTGCCTGAAAATCCATGTGAGAGCTTCTACCTGCCGTCTCATCCTTAGAGCATGCCATCATGCCAAAGGAAAACTACGAACCCCAAAAATGGGTGAGGGAATTCTCCCCACACCCTTCCTCTTAACACCGCCCAACGTCAAAACCCCACACCAACAACCCTCCTGACCAACGCAGTAGAGAGATGAAATGACGGCAGCGGGCATACAAAGCCCCAATCCAAGCAGCCAAAAAATAGGGTTCTAAAGCCCCACGCAGCAACCTCCACCGATCAAAGGCAAAACCGACAGGAAACCCCTACACGGAGAGCTTCCCACGCCAGCCAAGGAAGAGGAAATCACAAGAAAAATGGGCTTAAACCCACGCGCGAACCAGAAGAGCACAAGGGAGCCGCAGCCAAGCCAAAAACGCAGGGAATAAATCAAACCCCAGACACTCCACTTCGCAGCACAGAGAAAAACGGACAGAGCTAGGGCGCGGATGCCCTAGCTCGAGATGCAGAGCACGCGCCCACGAGCCATCTTTCAAGCTAATAAGATTTTAATATTAAGTATTTTTATTTTTATTTTTGAAATAAATCTATTAATAATAAATTATTCATAATTGATGTTTAATAAGATTTATTTTAAATATTTTTAGATGATAATAATAATAGATAATCAACAATCAATATTAATTATTATTTTTTAATTATTAATAATAATAAAATTAATAATTATAAATCAATTATAAATAACAATTCTAATTAACATTATTAAAATAATCAAATAGTAAATTATTGATTATTAATTATTTAAAATTAAAAAGAAAAATTTACACATAATAATAAAAACATTAATAATAAATTATAGTTAAAAATCAATTTTAAATAACAATTTTAATTAACGTTATTAAAAATAATCAATAAATAAATTTTTGGTTATTAATTATTTAAAATTAAAATTCATTAAAACAATTTATAATTTGACATTCTAGATTTTGACAACATGTTATATGATTTTATTAAAAATTAATCATTATGAATTTTGACAAACTTGACACACAAATGACAATTTGACAATGAAATTAAAGTACCACAATTGAGTTTCAAATTGAGTAACATAATGGACACAAACAAATTGAGAGATTGTTATGAGGGTAGTGATGCAACATTTCTAATTAGAGTGTACTCCATGAGATTACAATTCTTTGAGACATTTTGTCCCAATAGTTCACAAGATTTGTCTATCCTCCAATATTTTGCATAGATTTCAAAAGGAATTCTACAACCACAAAATTTGAGAAAAATCATCTTTATATTATGTTTTCATTATGATTGGTTAAATCTTATACTAAATTTGGGTGTTGTTTGTGTTTTAAATAGAGTAGATTAATATTTTTTAGTTTGTTCTATGAAGCTCAAAATTACATGCACATGGAATGAACTATAGTTTAGTTACGAACCTTGGTCGCTTCAAAATAATTAGACAAGATTAGGAGAGGAAGGAACACACACCAAACTACAAAAATATTAAAAATGAGATTTTAAATATTTAAAATTTGATAAGTTTTAATTTATTTTTGAAATGTTCAAGAAATATCAATATATTTTTTCAAATATCAATATATTTTTTCAAATTTCAATAAATTTGATTTTGAATATCAAAAATTTGATACACCTTTAAAATCCATTGACAAACAATACAACTTTTAGAATTTTGATGAATTATCGGACTTGTGAACTTGTCAATGGATTTAGAAAGTGCTCAAATTCACTTTAGCAAAACCTTATAAATCTTTTTTGAGAAATCTACCAACTTGACAAATGAATTTTAATGCATAATTTTCACCTAGATCAATATTTTCTTGTGAAATATTGCCACATTGTGTATAAAAATATCACAAATCCTCTTACCAAACCATTTAGCTTCAAATTTTATAGAAATCATGATTTGATTGTGAAAATTTTCACCTAGATCAATATTTTCTTGTGAAATATTGCCACATTGTGTATAACAATATCACAAATCCTCTTACGAAACCATTTAGCTTCAAATTTTATAGAACTCATGATTTGATTGTTTTCACAAACTATTCAGTGAAAATTTGAACTCTTAATATCTCACCAACTAAAGGAATTTTGATCCAAAATCTTGCCACATTAGGAGAAATATTATCACTTGAACATCCTTGTAAAAATATTTTGCACCATCTCTCACAGATTTTGAGATTTAATTATTTTCATAAAATTGTTTGAGCTACATCATTGCTTCTAAGGGTTCTAGTTAAAATAATGGAGGTTCTTCTTCAAAATGATGAGAGACTTGAAACTTGAGGATAATTGGGGCGTGTTTTACTAGGATCTACTCGAAAAAAGAATTCAAATGCAAAAAGTTTAAAGTTGGCAAGTTTAAAAACAAGACCAACAAGAAGATGGAGAAAGGATAATGTTAAGGATTTTGATGAAATAATATGAGAAGGAGAGAGATTGAAAGATCTAGATTACTACAATGAGATAATGCCCTAAGATGTATAAATAAGAGAGAGGGTCACTAGGGGGAGTGAGATAAGATATGCCCTAATAAAGAGTGGTAAAAATGATGGTGAGGAGTGAAGAAGATAGTTATTAAGAAGAAAAGGAGACTATGAGTGGTTAGAGGCAAGGGGAAGACCAGGGTCATGTCCCCATAAGGGGAGAGGATGATCAAGAAGATATGAAAAGAATGAGGAATATCTAGCTAATACCTCCAAGGTGAGAAAATAAGGAGATTCCCTCAATGTGAACACTTGATAGGTAATGATAGGAGTGAAGAGGAACATTGAGGGAGAAAGAGAAGTGGGACATGTCATTAATATCAAGGAAGGGACTAATAAAAAATAAAGAACGTGATAGATTAGGAGGTGAGAGGATGAGCTAATGAATGATACTTGAGTGAAGTAGATAGGAATATATAATATAGTGAATAAATACCTCCAATAAAAGAAAGCAAGAGAGAGTAGAGTGAAAATGACATAAAAAAATCATAAAGAAAGGTAATAGAAGAAAAGAGATGAGAAACTCAATTGACACCTTTATTTTGAGTTACTAGGGTTAGTCCTAATAGTATAATAGTGACTAAAGTATGGATCATCATTATCCACTTATCATAGACCAAATAATATCATTAAGAGAAAAACTAAGATCCAAAACAAAGTGGAAGGTTAAGGAGAAGAAAAAAAAAGAAAAATATAATAGTGAAGGGAAAGCTAAGGAAAAGTGGAATCAAAGCAAAGGGAAAAATAGGATCAAGGAAAGGAGAAAGATGAAGAGGAAATAGAGGCCAAGAATGGAGAGGAAAGATCAAAATAAAGGTAAGATTAAAACATTAACATCATCAAAGGTCGAGAAAAAGAAGAAAAAAAGAAGATCTAAGGATAATTAATGATCACATAGATAGTAGACTATTCAGTTTATAACATGATCCTAATTTTATACAATGGTAAAACCAAGTAGTTTGTTATGATCCAACATTTTTGTGTATACTATAGTATCTCATGGAGATAGTAAGAAAGTGTAGCAATAGTAATGGGATAGAAGTAGTGTAGATGTTAGGCTTGGGATGTTGTAGAAGTGATACAAAGGAGAAAGTAATGAAATTCTTGCCTTGTCTTGTTCTAGGATTGAGGCATTCTTGACCAAAGAATTTGAGAGAAAAAGGATGGAATGAAGTGTAGAAAAGGGATCAAGAGATGGAGGAATAAAGTGAGATGGTAACTTGCACTAGTCTAATATTAGGTTATGCTCATTCTAAAAGAAGGGGAAGAAAGGAACCATAGCTTAGCAACTCATCCTAGAATGACTCATAGATGGATCATTGATAAAAACAAAGAAAAATATGTTATAACATCTTGATCTAGTTGACTAATTTTTTATAGACAAGTACTTTGAAGTGATTTGAAATTTCTCTTAGGCTTTACATGTTTTTATTTTTTTATTTTTTATTTTACCCTTTTTATGTATTTTTAATTATTGTGGACATAAACATTCTTTTTTACACTCAATACTAGATGAGGAAAGAGAGAAAGAATTTGATTTTCTATAAGGTTTTAAGGGCCATTGATTAGTTCTAGGTATTGGGAAAATAGAAGGGAAGAGTACTCATGGGAATGAGAATGTATTTCATTCTTATCATGGGGTCATATGAGAGTATAATGGCTATAGTAAGAAGTGAAAAGAGATTAAGAATTTAACTTGGCCAAAATGACTATTTCATTGAACTCATCATACCAAGTTGCATAATGGATGAAGGAAATTATTGTAATATTTGCAATAAGATAGCTACTAGGAATAGTGAAGATGACATTTGATGAATGTGTGACTAGATAGGTTTATGTGGGAATAAGAGTAGGTAAAATATTGGTCATCTTGGTGCATAAACTAGTAACACCATTGATGAGATCTATTGCTCTATATCATGGCCCAAGTTGTGCTAGAGAGAAGAAGAGTGAAAAGGAAACACAAATTGAGTAAACAAAAGATCAATTAGGTAGAGGATCAACAACCATCAAATCATCATAAAAAATCAGGCATCCATGAAGTCATTCAAGTGAAGAATAGGGGTGCATAAAAATGGAAAGGAGAAAAGATGATGAAATAGTTACAAAATAAACTAATTATAGAAGCATAGTGGATAATAGGAGGTGGAACACATATATCATAATTTTTCATATAATTGTTATTAGGAGTTAAAGGGTAGGCATCTCATTGAGAGAAATGAAGATCAAATCATTATGTAATGGGTGATCCCACAATACTGGTTTGCAATTTCTGAGAGATCCTAATTTTTGCTGAAATCACATATTTTTAGAAAATATAATGATTTATGCCTTGAAAAGTTTCATTTAAAGGATTTCAATTGAAGAGGGTTTGATCAAACCACCTTAGATCAAACCCCCTTGGATAAAACCCCACTAGTTTTAAACCATACCTATAACAGAGTCTCCTTTACACCTATCAAAATGTTGATAAAAAACCACTTTTGATTTACCTTTTGGGGGATCAAATGAATTCATTTAAAATTTATTTTTTGTAAGTATGTATTCCTTATTATAAGCTTCCCAAAAAATATAATTTTAAATAAATTTAATTTTATTATTATATTTATGTTTTATTTCTTGTGAATGTAGGTTTTTAACCAAAAATCAAGCTCTTTGTTATGCACATGTGGAAAAATAGAAGATTATCAAAAACAAAAATTGAAAAATATCAGTGCACTAGATATTGTAGTCCTTGATCCAACAAAAAAAATTAAAAATTTTGATACATACAAAAATAGTTATGTTGTATACAATCCGCCTATGTCTGAATTATAATTGGTTTGACTTCGAAACTTAATTAAGGAAAAAATATTCAATAAAACACTATAAAACCAAATAAAAGCGCTAGAAATCATAGTTACAAATCTAAATTTGAAAAAAAAAAAGAATTTTATCCTTTATGGAAAAAAAATTATATTGTATATGGTGAGCATCACTCCTTAAAATGGTCTTTACTGAAAAAACTAGTTTTTGAAGGAGATGGAAAAAGAAGTGAAATATGATTCCAAATTTTTTGAAAAAAATATATTTAGAATCTATAGACAAAATGTCACAAATCACTAGTTTGCATCATTTTCAAATTCATCATAGTTTAGCCGCTATAGGTGCCCAAAAGTGAAGATTTAGTTAGAAAAAATCAGTTTAATGTCTAGTTTGGCAAAAAATTGTAAACCGGTATTGTGGGATCACTCTAATGTATAATGTATTTACTTTGGTTTATCAATTAGGATAAAGGAAGAATCATACAAACAATAATCATGGATGTTATCAATAGGATGAGGAGAAGAGAAGGTTCCCCCAAGTCATATGAGTTTTTGATCAACTTTAATTGCTCCCTAATTAGGTTAGAAAGAAAAGTGAAACAATTTAAAAGTAGTTTCTCTTGGATATGGGGTAATAGCTATTTTAAAAAGATAAGTTGGAGTATATAATTTAGATGATGAGATTCCATGGCACAATTAAGGATAAGAATTGAGAAGTGTAGTCTTGAATAGTTTCAATATGATCTTGTTTGCAATGTATGAGTTGTATAATCTAGACACATTGGGTTCTATGTTGAATTATAAATTCCAATTAAAGGCATGTAAAAGATTAAAAAAATAGTTTATCAATCTAGGTTGTAACATGTAGAACTAGTCCAATGATTTATTATTGATTAGTTTTAATAATTTTAATTAAAATTGTTATTTAAAATTGATTTTAACTATAATTTATTATTAATGTTATTATTATTATGTGTAATTAATTTTCTAAATTTTAAATAATTAATAATCAATAATTTACTATTGATTATTTTAATAATTTTAATTAGAATTGTTATTTATAATTGATTTATAATTAATAATTTATTATTAATTTTATTATTATTAGTAATTTTTTAAAATTATTATTGGTTGTTGATTATCTATTATTATTATCATCTAAAAATCTTTAAAATAAATCTTATTAAACATCAATTATGAATAATTTATTATTAATAGATTCATTTCAAAAATTAAAATAAAAAAATACTTAATATTAAAATCTTATTAAATATCAATTATGAATAATTTATAATTAGTAAATTTATTTAAAAAATAAAATTAAAAATATTAATTATTTTTACAATATTAATTATTAATAAATTAATTTAAAAATTAAAATTAAAAATATATAATTATTTTTAGCAATATTAATTATTAATAAATTTATTTAAAAATTAAAATTAAAAAATTAAAATTATTTTTAATAATATTAATTATTAATAATTTATTTTTTAATAATTATTAAAAATCTTTAATGTCAAAAACTAAAAATAATACTCTTATAACATATGGTCACTAGGGATAAAAATGTGAAGCCTATTTTAAATATAACCAAAGATTAATATTCTTATCGGTGTTTTATAAGTGAAAGTGGTAAATACATTTTGAGACACCGTTTATACTTTGTATAATATTCACGGAAACGGAACCGGCTTTGGTAAAAGTGAAACGAAAACGGGAAAGTCACGGATGTAAAGATGCTGTGGGCCCGGCCGCCTAAGGAGTGTACCCTTAGAGTGTGCCGGTTAAGCCCGGCCCCTTGCCTACTTGCCGCACGACATGGCAAACACGTACCGATCGTACGCCATGCAAGGACCAAGGGTCATCTTGATCAATCATCGATCAACCATCCAAGCGGACAAAAAATTAACTCACGTGGCTGATTAGTTGAACCTACATAAGGACAATTTTTTTTGATCAATCGTAAAATTACTGAGGAGACAAGATAATTTTTCAAAAATTATTATCGACTACCCGCTCCATTAAGAGATCTTCTCCCTAACATAATTTATAAAAAACTGAATAAAGAAGCTTAGAAATGTCCGATTAGTTCGAGATATAACCGCCGATTCGCGAGCAAGGATCGATAATGAATCATAATGAGATTGAGCGAAGGCCGAAGGGAACTAGGATCGTGTCTCATAAAACGTATATGTTTGGCGGTCTTCGCAAGGAAGTTGAGCTTCTTTCGTCGTTGGTGGCGAGCATTTGTATGCATAATTTCCGTTTTCATCGTGTAATCAGCAAATGAACGACAATTTCTTTGCCAGACTGTCTTTTACTCCAGAATATGAAATACAAAATGTGGATGGACCATGTTAATTGCAGTGGAGGATTTTGATGCTTGCAAAGAGAATAGCTATGGAAGGCCGAGGTCATAGAGAAACTGGCCCTGGCCAAGGCCAAGGTAGAGGAAGAGGAAGAGGCAGAGGTGAAGACGGAGGCCAAGGCCGAGCTGAAGATGGAGGCCAGGGCCGAGGTAGAGGAAGAGGAAGAGGAAGAGGTCGAGGTGAAGATGGAGGCCAAGGTCAAGGTAGAGGTAGAGGAAGAGACCAAGGTGAAGATGGAGGCCAAGGTAGAGGAAGAGGGAGAAGCCGAGGTGAAGATGGAGGCCAAGGTCGAGGTAGAGGTAGAGGAAGAGGCCAAGTTGAAGATGGAGGCCAAGGCCGAGGTAGAGGCCGAGGCCGAGGTGAAGACGGAGACCAAGGCCAAGGTAGAGGCCGAGTTGAGGACCGAGGCCATGATGAGAAACACCAATGGCGGCCAACAGGTCACGGGAGGGGCCACGATGTTGCTCCCCAGCCTGTTAGCTCCAGTGGGAAGTTCCTGCCTACAGCCAGCGAGGACATAGTTTCGATTTCATCCTCTTCCCGAAGCGGAAAGCAGCCTTCCATTCAAAAGCCTTTGGCTTCAGGTAAGTAATACCCTTGTGCAAGGTTACGTTGCAAGCAGGTCTAATTTGCTTTTTTCATTTTTGTTCTTTAAACTGTTTTTTTTTTTAATGCTCTAAGCATGGATCGTGAAAATTTTAATCTAAGTGAAACAATAATATACAATCTTTAAGATCACTTGCAACAATTCTCTTACACACTTTTTCCCAAAATCTGTTTTTATCTATTATAATCTAAAGTATTTCATTTTAATTTCTCTTCTATAAGCCGTTTTGGTGTTTGGGAAGTTCCTGCCTACAGCCAGCGAGGACATAGTTTCGATTTCATCCTCTTCCGGAAGCGGAAAGCAGCCTTCCATTCAAAAGCCTTTGGCTTCAGGTAAGTAATACCCTTGTGCAAGGTTACGTTGCAAGCAGGTCTAATTTGCTTTTTTCATTTTTGTTCTTTAAACTGTTTTTTTTTTAATGCTGTAACCATGGATCGTGAGAATTTTAATCTAAGTGAAACAACAATATACAATCTTTAAGATCACTTGCAACAATTCTCTTACACACTTTTTCCCAAAATCTGTTTTTATCTATTATAATCTAAAGTATTTCATTTTAATTCCTCTTCTATAAGCCGTTTTGGTGTTTAGAATAAACTAAATAGGTTTGTAGAACGTCAAGACTCTCAGAATTCATCCGGAAGGAAATTTTGAAACGTTTCTAGACATATAACAATGACGAAACCACTTCATGCATTAATGAAACCACCCTATAGGACAAAAAATTGTGTCTGCAAATGTAGTGGTAATTAGGAAAAAGGATTCAGTAATTGAACACCATAATTTCACCTCTCAAAATTATATGTGACGTTTTCAAATTACCTTCAAATTTTTATAACAGTTTAGTTGACAAAGTTTCTATAATTAAGATTTTAAGTTCACATCATCAAATATTAGGCAGATAATTGTACATTAAATCATATTTTATTGATGCGCTAATATGACATCACTTACTTTAATGCTTTTTATATAAAAAAAAGGCATCCCATTCAATTATAATTACTTACGGTCAATACTAATAACATCAAAATCACATCCACTAATGCTATAAAAAATATTATGCATTATAGACAACTTATTTGTTTTCTATATTTGTAGTTTGTTGCTTTGTAATTCATAGCTTTTGGGATGGATCTGGATAAGTAATCACAGGTTTTGGTGGGGAGCAAACAGGTGAAGTGGAGACCCATCAGTCCAACCTTAGCAATTCTTCCCATCTTCCTACCGCGAGCAGTTGCGGCAGCGGGGGTGATCTGAAGCCAGTGAGCAGACCCGACCAAGGAGGGAAAAACGGGTGCAAGCTGCTTCGCCTCATTGCAAATCATTTCATCGTCAGTTACGACCCATCTCTGAAAGTCTACCAGTACGACGTGGATATGAAGCTGAAGTCCAATTTCTCCCAGGAAACTTCTCAGCCAGAAGCTCATACCACACATAGCACCGCCATATCCAGGACAGATGCCCATGAAATAAAAAACAGATTGTTTGAAGAGCTCACAGCTTTCAAAGAGGCAATGCCCGTCTACGATGGGGATAGGAAGTTGTACTGTTTGCTCCCTTCGCTAGAAGGTGAGTTTTATGTCAAGCTAGACAACGTTGAAGTAAAGGAGTACAGAGTAGTTTTGAAGTTCGGTAAGAAGCTTGACGGACACGGATTAGCAGAGTTTCTGAGCAGAGATCCAAGAGGGCATTTCAGCTTAGAGGGCGATTTGATGCAAGCGATGGGTTTGGTGATAAGGGAGCATCCCAGCAAGAACAGGATTATAATAGGCAGTAGCCTTTATGATGAAGCGCCCGAACTGCATAGGTACCTCACTGGCGGCGCCGTGGCTGCTTATGGGTATTCATCCAGTCTCAGGCCTACAGCCATTGGTCTATCTCTTAAGGTAGATTATTCAGTTGCTGCCTTCCACCAGAGCATTCCAGTGCTAGAGTATCTGTGGAGGAGGAGTGGAGTGGATTGTCAAAAGAAGTACGCTCTGAATTCAGAGGCGAGGAAGGAGGCAGAAAGGGTTCTGAGAGGGTTGAAGGTGAGCGTCATTCATAGAACCACAAAGCAGAAGTTTACTGTGCGAGGACTGACTGAACAAACTACCAGAAAACTTACGTTCAAAATTGAGAACAAAGGAGAGGAAAAGGAGATACGACTTGCGGAATACTTCAAGAAGCGTTACAAAGTGAAGATACGATTCATGGAACTGCCTTGCCTGGACGTGAGCAGGAACCCAGATAGGCCAAACTATATTCCCATGGAGCTGTGTCAAATATGTGCAGGGCAGAGGTTCCCCAAGGATGATCTCAATTTTCATCAGTCCAAGGAGTTGCGGAATGTGGCTTGCCCTGACGCAAAGGACAGATTCCGCAAAATCATTGACATCGTGAAGCGAGAAGACGGGCCTACAGGGTAAGTTTTCTGTGAAGAAAATTCCTGGTTTGTTTGTTTTTTCTTTTCTTAGAAATTGTTTGTTCTATGAATAATGCTAAAATTGTTGAATGCGGTGTATGTGCATATGTATGTGGAGATTTTTCCAGTAACTGTTAACATTATTATATTTAATTTTTGGTATCTATTTCTTGGTTGTGATATTTACAAAGTCACCCCCAACAAAATATATAGTGACCCTCTATATATTAATATATATTACTATAATTATGGGATATTATTATTATGTTATTTTTGGTATCAGGTTCGTTTTTTTCTTCTTATCTCTCCTTCTTTTTATCCTTCTCATTCTTTTTATATTGTGAACATAACATGAGTCTATTGATAATGGATTCTGATTATCTTCATGATTTAGAGGTTTTTTCAGTTATGTTCTTCTTGTAAATGGATACATAGTTGATTTGAAGCTATCAATTCTCTAACTTGCCTACCAATTGAACTCATGTACTACACAAATGTATGCAATGGATACACAGAAGATATATTAGGAAATAATTTTCAAAATAATTGTAATCTAAATATATGTTAGTGGTGTAACAATTATAGGAATTAATTAATTAGAAAAGAAATATTAAAATAAAAAATATACTAATCTTAAAATTATGAGTGTGTTTTTAAAGCTAATTTAGATAATAAATAAATGATTATAGGTATTTTTAAGTGTTAAATTTTTTATAAATTAAGTAAAAGAAATATTCTTTAATAATTTAAAATATTATAAATGAATATATTAAAATTAATTATTTGGAATGTACTTTTTAATTAAGTTGAATAATAAATAGATGAGTATAACAACTCATAAAAGAAACAAAATCTATAAATATTAATATTTAATTCTAGGTAATTTTAATAAACAAGAATAAATATAAGATTTTTTAATTAATTTTTTAAAGCCTAATCTCCATCTCAAATCATATATACATATGTTGCCAGGGACATTTAAAAGTTGCAAAAAAATAGTGTGAGAATTTGATTTTGATAATTAGAAGTTTATTAGATCTAAAATTTGTTAAAAGATTTACATCATGTCTATTATCAAGTGATTTAGTATCTTTTAAATATAAATCATGTGTACTTTCAATAATAAAAATGAGACCTCACAAAAAAAAAATCAAATTTATAAAATAATTTTCACTTCTAAATACCTAATTTGTTATAAGGAGAATAATTTATTTTTCAAAACATTTTTGGTCATATCAAGTGCACACTTTCACTTATTCATATAAACATACATCACAAAACTTAGTTCACATCATTTTATTATAATATTATTTATAAATAAAATTTATTTATACATTATTGTCAAAAATTGATCATGCACTATAGTTTTAATATTTATACCATTCTTATAACAAAAATTTAAATTATTCAATTTTCATTTTTACTTTTCATTATTTACAAATTTGATGTCTATTTGTGACTACTTTCTTTTTATATATATAAATGATAAACCATTTATATGGTACTTCTTTATATATTAGACTAGTGAAAAAAGGAAGCTTCCACATAATTAGAAAAAGAAACATAAGAAAATACAAATTTTTGAAGTGGAAAGGTTCAATATGAAGCCTAAATTATTTTTGATATATATTAATAAAAACAATTACACTATAAATTTCTTTCAAAATTAATTTAATATTTATTATTGTTTGTCTTTGTGTCTATATATTTTTATTATGTTTCTATGCTTTACTCTTACCGATTTATTTTCATTCTTTTCCACTCTGGTTATCGCAGCGGTTCAGTTCTTGGGAGTTATCACATGTCAGTGGATTCAGAAATGACTCCTGTAACCGGTCGCGTGATAGATCCACCTACGCTCAGGCTCGGGAACAGTTGCCAAATCATCCCTCGACAAGGTGATAGGCTATGGAACCTGTTAAATCGTCACGTCTTCGACGCGAAACCAATTGAAAGATGGGGAATCGTTTCTTTCTTGCATGAACCAAACCAGGATTGGCAAAGCGAATCAATTGAGCATTTCTGCAGGGCAATGGTGGCTAGATTCCAAGATGTGGGCATCCAAATGGCTCAAACTCCAACAGTTTTCGAATCAAAATCAATAGAAGTGTTGGACAATATGCCGCATCTACGGAAGTGTCTTCAGGCTATCGACACAAAAAGCAAGGGGCAGCTTCAGATTTTGATATGCATAATGGGGGCCAAGATCAGTGGTTACAAAAGCCTCAAGCTTATCTGTGAAACAGAGATAGGCCTGTTAACACAGTGCTGCTACTTTGAGCATGTCCAAAGTGTCAACGACAACAAATTCTTCCCAAGATATTTGGCAAATCTTGCTCTAAAAATCAATGTTAAAGTCGGCGGAAGCAACGTGGCGCTGGCTCAAACGCTCTCTAATCAACTCCCACGTTTTGGGAATTCTCACGTCGTGTATTTTGGGGCAGATGTGAATCACCCGGGCCAGCGAAATAAGAAGAGCTCGTCAATATCAGCAGTTGTCATGAGCATAAACTGGCCGTATTCCACCCGCTATGTAGTCAGAATGCGGTCCCAGGAAAGCAGCCAGGAAGACATCTCAGATCTGGGAGACATGTGTAAGGAATTGTTATCTGTATATTTGAAAGAGAATTTGAAGCTGCCAGAAAGGGTTGTTTTCTTCAGAGATGGAGTGAGCGAAGGGCAATTCAGTATGGTTTTGAACAAGGAGATGAAAGATTTGAAGAGGGCTTTTGGTGAGCTTGAACCAGGGTATAATCCAACTGTTTCGCTTATTGTAGCGCAGAAGAGGCATCACACAAGGCTGTTCCCCCTGGACCCTGTGAGCAATAAATCGGGCAATGTGCCGCCTGGTACAGTTGTGGACACTTTGATTGTCCACCCAAGGGAATTTGATTTCTATCTGTGCAGTCATGACGGGCAGCTTGGCACCAGCAAGCCGACCCATTATCATGTTCTTTGGGACGAGAATGAATTTAGCTCGGATGAGTTGCAGAGGCTGATCAATGATTTGTGTTATACGTACTCCAGGTGTACAAAACCCATATCGCTTGTTCCTCCAGTGTATTACGCAGATCTTGCAGCCTACAAAGGGCGCCTCTATGTGGAGGCTCTCGCATCCAACTCGTCTTCTTACACTCCTATCACTTTTCCAAAAATTAGCCCACGTATTGAGAATGAGATGTTCTTTTGAAAAAAAGAGCAGTTTGTTTCAATAAGCGTGAGGGGAGCTTGTCCAGGAATCTGTCTTCAGCATTTACAATAAGCTCTTGAAGCCCACATAGGACCAGCATGTTCTGCAGGTTCTGAAGAGTCAATTGCAGTTTTTTCTACTTTAAAATAAATTTGAGTATTTATCACCTTTACACATGAATGAGGTGATAAATGAATTGTTAAACTTGTCTTTGCTAAGTATATTTTAGTGAATAAGCCACTAGAACTTTAATTTTCTTTGGGATTGTTTTTTATAGACTGTTTTAGTTTGGAAGTCTAGTTTATGTTTATATATATATATATATGATAGTGGATAAAAATGATAATAGATTACTTCATTTGTCATATAAGATATTTATAAATTTGGTTTCTTGATAAATTCTTATAAATTAAAAATAAAAAAAAATAATTTTATAAAAATAAATATAATTTTTGATTGAATTGTTGGATTATATGTGATAATATGGACGTTACATTAAAATGTGAAGTATGTGCAATGGTTAAAATGCATATCATTATGTGTTTGAATGGTCACCTAAAACAATCAAGAAAAAAAATTGGAAAGGAGTTTATTTTTAAAAAATATAATTTTATATATGTTGTTCTTTTCATGTTGTTTAAACATTTAAAGATAAACCATAAAACTGCTAGTTTCATCATGCATGAAGGAGTGATTGTCAAAGCAAATCAGATTACACCTTGTCATTTCAATTTTGCATCATACCAAATGTGAAAGAGAAACATGGATATACAAATGCAATCTTTTATTAACAATCTTGAAATGTACATGTCCCTCACAAGCCAAGGGAATAGCTCTCTTATTCAAATGAAAATATGAAACAACTTATACATGAATAAGTAAAAGAAAGAGAGAATGTGCATGTAAGAATGGAACCAGTCATTGCCTGTGAATGACTAGTTACAAGTTGCCCTGCTGCTGCCCCAAACTGCTTGTGCCCCTCCCAGCTTCGTTGCGCTCCTCACCCTGCATCCGAAGAAAACATGGTGTTAAAGCGAGGCTCTAAGCAATGAATGATTCAAACCATGCATACACACCTACCTATGCATGTATAAGCTGATCCATAAATGCATTAAACAAAAGAGCATTCAACGTATGCAATTATTTTCTAACTGTTTGCTTCATGTGCAGATTTAGGACAAGCTTGATTATTGTTTCATTATCAGATCAAATGTGGCATGTGGGGTAAATGTGGCTCCCACAAGGGTAGAGCCCAGCGTGCTTTCAAGGAAAAGGAAATTGAGCAACGTGATCAAAGATTTATCTCTTATCAATGCATTAAATCAATACAGAATCATACCAGTTGATCAACTTTCATTATCAGATTCAAAAGATGCATCAAGTTCAATTATGCCTCAGGTGTTTTCATGGATGCATCAAGTTCAATTATGCATCAAAGTGTTTTGAAGATGCATCAAGTTCAATTATGCATCTATTTAATAATGAGGAAGCATCTTAGATTGTTGTCAAGCCCCTCTCACCACAACCCTATTGGGCAATCACACATCATGTAGGAAAGCGAGCTGTTAGGTCACCCACACATGTGATAGGTGGCTGTCAAACAAAGTTAGAATGAGGAGACTATGCATGTTTATCACATATAACTATAGTAGGAGTAATGGTTGACTCATGGTCATGGTACAAGTGTAAGGACAACACCCTTACAGGAGCTTACAAGGTTGACAAACATGAAGGGTATCCAAAACAAAGCATAACTATCTTCATGGCAAAGAAACATGGCCATGTAATTCGCTGCCCCATGAGTTTGATGAATATGATGTCCTTGAGATTGAGAGCATGACAAGTTTGAATGCATTTTGAACATGAAAGATAAGGACAACAACTAAAGATAAAATCAGAAGTTGTACAAGGCTGAGTTCAAGGCCTTCTCAACCAAATATTAGACAACAGGTTTGCCAGCTAGCAATCAATGTGTGAATGATGAAGAAAGGCAAAAGGCAAAGACATTCAAGAAGCATCAACTCTAGTTGACACAAACATGTGCATATCATAAATATATCATTACAAGAACTCATGACATCAATAGAACCCTCATATGATGTGATCAAGAGACAATTGCTATGCCATAACACAAAGGTTTGCTATTCTCTAAGCATATTACCAAGAAAGGAATAGGCATGACCATCAGAGGATATGAAATACAATCCATTCACCACAAGTTTTGAGCATAAGTAAGGATAATTCCCAGATTCAATCAAACAGTAGCAACCATCACCTGAAATGGGGCAGTCATGTGCATTCACAGACAAGATGTGCTTCAAGGAAGGCATGGGGTAGAGCATTTCATTGTCAAGTCACAGGGACAACAAATAGTATCATGGTACAAATGTCATGAGTCATGAAGTGTAAGACAATATCATTGTCCTCAAAAACAACAACACATACTGAACAAATAAATGTGAAAATCAATGAAGACAACCAAAAGGCTCGTCCAAGGTTCCTGTGCAAGAATAGGGGATTGAAATCTCTAAGTGATAATTCTAAGACACTCATAGTAATAAGTCTGCTCACTGTCATAATGACTAAGCACAACCATCAACAATCATCAAATGAATGGGGATCAATACATAGACAATCAAAAGAAATGATAGTCACCATTCAAGTAGTCTACCAAGATCATGATTCTATTTAACAAAGGGCAAGGATCAGTCATGAGTTATGAAGGAGACCATACATGTAAGTAAGCATGTAATCAAGCAACATGGGCTAAATTGCTGTAAGGAGTCACATGACAGAAATAAAAGGAAAAGTAAGTGCATTCAATCTGGTTTGTACTTGCAAAGCACAATAGGTGTCTTTACATTAAAAGTAGTGACTTCAATACATTACAAAAATCATTGAGTGCTCAAACTATGATGAAGTATGATCATAAGCAAGAAGATGTGCTCTTGCATTATTGACATGTCAATAAGTTGAAAGCATAGTCACCACAACAATCCCTACAGTTACATGATAATTATATGAGAACTCAATAAGAAAACAACCATTTATGAAGACAATTTTTGTAGTGGATAGTCATGTGTAAACAATAGCAACTCGAAGGTACAATCCATGATTTATCACTAGAACAGTCCTTTAGATGAAATCTCATGGTAGGGACAGATCCTTCATGATCATGTCTTAGTAGCCTGAGTGGTGTGCTTGTCATAAGGTGTTTGTGGTGTGAGTGAGGTTGTGTCATTGTCACTCATGGTAGAGTTGATAAGGATAAGAAAAATGCTTGAGGAGCAGTTGCATCAGGAGGCAGTATTACAAAGACAACATTGATCTTACTTAACCAGTACAAAAGCAAGGTATATTCATGTACAAGCATATGAAACAGTTACAAGGGACATGTATATTGTAGCAGACAGGGTACTTTCAATGAGTTGCAGTCAATGATGGTATTTCCTATAAGGGATTCAAAGGGGACAGTTCATTATTTTCATCAGGATTGAATGTGTGCATTGATAGGCCATCATGAAGAGACAATACCCAGGTCATGGTCCACGGTGATAGAGAGTACAAGAACAACATTGTGAGTTCATATAGCATCTACATATTCTTGCTCCAGGATCTAAGTGTCTGATCTTAGGTCTTCCCTTTGAGTCAAGGGTCTGTTTTTCAATGGAAAGGTCTTTTTGTTACTATTGCCTTTTCCATCTTTTTGAAGACTGTAGCAGCATATAGGTGGTCTGCCCCTTAGATCACGAAGGTATGGGATGCACAACAATGAAAAGTTCAATCAAAGTAAGATACAATCAACATTGTATCTGGGATAAGTGACAAGAAGATGGTAAAACATGCATGTATTTGAAGTAGAGTGAGAACATGGAAGCATTGGTAGTGCTTTTACTTCACTTACAGAAACAAATGAACAACTCTTCAGCATAATCTTGAACTTAAGAGAGGCCAAATGCATATCAACAAACTGAAAAGGTAAATGCAAAAATTATAAATGAGAACATTCTACAATAGTGAGGAATTTGGCTGCTCATTAAAGTATTCTATAGCCTCTTCAAAATCATGTTCAAGAACCAAACACAGAGTATGGAGGAGGTTATGCAAAGTTTTCAAATCATTGGATACAGTCTCAAGGAAAGTTAAAGAATTTGCATGAGGTACGGTTCAACATTCAACAATGTCAAGGCACTATTAAAGAAATTTAATGCAATTCTCTCAAGGTTCCACTTCCTGAGCTCAAAAATACCTTATTCCATACTCTATTGCAGAGGTAATTATCTTAGTTTGTTCCATAAAAAAGAAAGATCATTCAAGTGATAGTGTATCTATAGATTAAATGAAGCTGAAGCTTCAAATTAGTGTATTTTTTACTGAGGCCAAGCAAATGAAGATACCATGTACCCAAATGTCTAAACAACAGAAAGGTGAAAGATTTTCTAAGCCATCTGCATTTTGCAACAAATTTGAACCTTTCAAAAGAAAATATGCAAAACACACCTGGGGGTTCAAGTTTAAGGCAACAATGCTACAAATTCAGGAAAATAGGGTGTATTTCAAAGACCCATTTGCATTCTACACAAGAAATTTGAGTTTCTTCATGAAAACAGAACAACCTAGCTTGGCTTTGTCAAAATCCGCAAATACATGAAAAAATGGAGGGGAAGTGTTCTGGGTTGAAATAGAAGCACAACAATATGATAAATTCTATTTTATTCCTTACTTGCTGTGACAACAAAGGCATATTTCTCCACACTAGGTCAAATAACCCACTTGGGGTTCATGGAAAATCAAACTCAGAGTTTTCAAAAGGTATTTAAAGTCCTGTTAAGAGCAAGCCAGAGTATGATACCACATTTTATCATGTTACAGGCCGTAGCTGAAAGTGGCCTTTTGTCTACAACATAGAGAACCCAGTCGGTTCTTCTTTTTACACATTGCAGAAAACAATTCTAGAGAAATAAGCATCTATTCTTTCCATGGCCGCAGCTTCAGGGTGTAATTTTTTCATGAAAAGCAGCTGGTAAATGAAATAGAGTGTCTTTTAGCAACAATAGTGAGGAAACAAGCTTTCACCCTTTATTCTTACAAAGAAGCAAAGCTCGGGGTCCTTATTGCTCAGATTTCAGAAAAGTGGAGTCTGTCAAATTTTACCTGAGGCTTGCTCATATAATCTTCACATTTTGCAAGATTTTGTCGCACAATAAGCTTCACACAAGCTTTTTCTGCTTTTCATGGCGGCTGTCAGTGGGAAAGCAATAGAGGAAAAACAAATGAAGTTCATCAAAGTCTATTCATGGCCGCGGCCTGTGAGTTAAGAATCAACCTCTAAGTCAAAGAAATGCAAGTTTTGGTAAAAAAAAAGTGTTTACCTGAGATCCTGTGATGTTTTCATGAAGGATAAATGTCAAAATGACTGATAAACCCATGAGAAGATATCATTTTCCCCGTGTTCTCCAAACCCTCATGGCGGTAGAGACATTTTCCAGATTCTTCCAAGTGACAAAATGGTGGATTTTTTCCCCATTCTTTCGGTATTATGATTAGGGTTTGACCCTTGTCTTTGCATTTCGATGGGGTGTTTTATCTTTTCTTTTAAAATCAACACATGATAAATGTGATGGGGTCAAACCTTGTATTCCCCCCTAGGCTTTTCATGCCTTATAAACCTTCACACTTAAAAAGCTTTGTTAAGGATCTCACTATGTCATGTGTTATTTCTTAGGCATTCTATGCCTTAGGAATTTCTTTCCTCATTTGACTTATGCTGAAGTGTGAAGTGATGGAGTGTGCCATGAAACCCTTAGGTGATGATTTATTTTGCAAATCATGCGACTTAGAATATTCTTTCCAAGAGCCTTGGAGGTCGACCTTGTTGGCCAAGTAATATTGATACTTATGCCTTTGCAAACCATGTGACTATGACATGTGTGGGAAGAATGCAAAATATGAGTGGTAAGTTGATAGTCAAAGTGCCTTTGAGCCTTTGAGATTTTTGTCATAACATTTGATGTTACATTTTATTCTATGACTAGAGATATCATTTAGGTGACTTTAAAATCACTTTTATTGTGCCTTTTAATGGTAATGTAACACAGAGAATTGTGGGCCCCTTTTGATTTGAGCCTAATTGTAAAGTGATTCGCTAATTGATGTTTTATAAATCACTTAGCAAAATCACTATATTTAATGCTTTAAAAGCCATGTGTTTTCAGAAAGACACATGTTGCATGATAAGGAATATGGTCAAGTGTTGAAATAGGACCAATGATGACTTGCAGAGGTGTGGGGAGTGTGAGATGCTGTTTAGACTATTTTGGTGAAGAATGAGGCCAGCTGGAGGTTTATTTGTCACACTTTTGGGATGGCTATGGACTTAGCTTGTTTTTTCTCCATGTAGAGGGAATTTTAGAGACTTCTAGAAGGTTCTTTTGGAGCCATTTCTGTTTTATCCAAGGATAATCTTCTAGAAGCACATGTGTGGGAGGTTTTGGTGGTTTTTTGGTTAAGTATGTTCATTTGGAACTTTTTAGGGAGTTCTTTCTTTTTCAGCAGGAGGATAGCTACTATCTTGGAGTTATTTTTTTTGATAAAGCTGCATTGTAACTCAGACAAACTTAATACACAGTAAGCACTTTGAATTGATATAGTAGAGCACTTTTACCTTCTCATTTTCTATTTCTCATGTATGCTGTTAATGACTGATCAACTTGTTTTTGTGAAATCTATTTTTTCCTTGCAAGCTTGTCTCATGTTATGCATCTATTTAGCAGAGGGTGTATGTTTGCAGGTTGTAAGTTATGTTGTTAATGGTGCTGATTAATTGTGAAATCTCTATTTTCCTTTTAATAGCATTATTTATAGACCTTCTTATGAAATATTTATGCAAACTGCATTATTAAGTGAGTTGTGTAAGTCAAGCTTTGTGATATTAATTCAAATATGATGAGCTGTTAACAGGTCTAGATTGTTTGGTGTATCACTTTAGTTTTCCTTCTAGCATTAGGTTTATTTTATGCAACCCTTACCCTTACCTCAGAAATTCAGTAGTTAAGTGATATCAAACGGGGAAGCCGACCCACAATCTGGAGGTCTGATTTCAAATAGGTTACCCACAACCTGAAAGCATTCCAATGTTGGTCCAAATCTGCTAAGTGCAATTAGAAAAACTTAGCAAACAGGGTGCAGATTTGGCGTCCCAACAATATCATCATGTTTGTATATGTTAAGTCTGGTTATTGATTATTGAGCTTAACAATATCAATATTAGTTTGATACATTTAGTCTCTCGATAAAGCTATATATTTTAATTTAGTTATTGTTAGCCTATTTCTTGTTGATTTTTTTTTTTTTATTGATAGTAATTATACTTTCAATATATACAAACTCGTTGTATATATATGTTCTTCATATGAGCATCAACTTACAATGAATAATAAAAAATAATCCCATAGAGAAAAAGGATCAATGATAATTCATAAGTGTGATATGGTGGAATGTGATCTAAAGCTAATGACTAGAACCTAAATCACACATTCCACCATCAACATATGATGGACACAAAAGTAACTGAGATAAACTATTTGATTTTTTTCATCAAAGGAAGAGCCAAATAATTGGTTAGGATTTTTGTCCCCTTTTTGTTGTTGGATGGATTGATGATGTGGATGTGAGTGATTGACGTTGCAAACTAAGTACAATGATACTAAAGAAGAAAAGTGTTATAGATTTTGAGAAATATAAAATAAAAGTGCAAAAACAAGAAGTAGGACTAAGGAGTGCAAAGAGGAGAGAACCTAGCATTAAAATTTGATCTCTAAGAAGTTCCTAGATCTTGGGTGGCTATACTATTTAGCCAAATATCACATGATGTAGAGTATTTTATACCAAATCTTAAAATAAAATCTCTTAGTTTTTGTCAATTCAATTTATTTCATCATACAATAAATGCATTCTTACAAAATCCCGAAGTGGTATTCAATCAAATGGTGCTATGAGCCATATTTTTGTTCTTCGCCTTGATGGGGTTGAATTGATTGCAACAACACATTGGAGTGGTTGAGTGAATGTTAGATAAGGTGTCATTTTGTACCCAAAGTGTCCCAATATTTCTAGACTATAGACTTCCAACAAAGTTTCTTAAGAGACCTAAGACCTAAACTTATTTAAGGCTTACGATATTACCTAGTTGACTCTAAAATAGATCACCACCAATAATTTTTTTTAAATTTTTCTTATCATAAACATCTCCCAAATTATTTTTGAGCATGTTATTTTATAGTCCACTTAATATACATAAATTATAGATAAGAAAATATCACATAAGAATGAGAGTATGAGTGCAATATAGTCTGCTCAAATACATTGTAGTCAAATAAAACATGGAAACATCACAAAAGTATATAAACATTAGTCAATTACATTGTAGTAAACTCAAATGCATGTATGACAATTCCTAGAGGGCTTGACCTAAACCTATGATTAACCACATGACAAAAATATTTTTATGATAGTACTAAACTTAAACATGGGGTATTAGGCATGCAAAATGGGGTATAATAATTGTCCTAGGTGCTTAAAACAACTAACACCAACTCATTGATAATACATCAACATGTGTAATTTTTTTATGAGGTATTAGGGACTATGAAAATTGGATATCATACTCATGCATGTTATGATTGTTAAAACGAAGCATCCATATATTAGGCTAAGGCTGGTACCATTTGGAATATTATGATTATTATTATTGTTGAAACTAAGAATCCATGTAGTGATCAATCTAGGGCCGGTAGTATTTGACATATTTTCCATCCCATGTCTTTTAAGAGACTTCATCTATTTGATGTATCCTAGAAGGTATAAAATCCATGTGTGGATGAATGATCTCTTCTAGTAGGTGTGGATGATGGGTTGACATAATTAGTTTCATAGCATAAAATGTGGTTTTCTAAATTGCTAAATGGGTTCCCTAACACCATAAAATTAATGATCTTTACAACATTTGATAGCTTTACATTACTTCAAAATCACTTCAAGTTGGAAAGAACCACTAGAGGAATTTATAGAGGATTTGACTTCCCAACTATGGGAATAAAAAAATGATTCATATGTGTTATAGATTATTTTCACTTTCACATCAAAGTTTGGACATTTTCTATCTCATGCCTCTTAAGAAAAATCATCCAAATGATGTATCCTAGAAGTTTTAAGGGATGTGGATTGTGAGTCCTCTAGAATTAACCCAACCTCTTGATGTGTTGGTGTAATAAATTTAATACCATGACACATGTACTATTTGCGGAGTTGGTCACTTGATACCCAAACACTACACCAAACTAACACTCTTGGTAACATCTTATTTCTTACCACAATGAGGAAATAAATTTAAGTTAGAAAGATATTCTAGAGTATTTTGTAAAGGAATTATTTATATAATTATAATAATACATTATTCATGAATATGTTTCACTACTTTTATTCACAATTCTATCAAACTTTGACATGTTTTCCATATTATGTCTCTTGAGAGACTTTATCTAACCAAAAAATATAAAAAATTCTAAGAGGCATGGATGCAAGAATGCAACCTACTTTATTTTTTGCCTAAGTAACCCAACATATTGGTGCAATTAGTTTTTACCCACAATATTTTTAATAAAAAAATGATCTCTCAATACCCTAACATTTCCCTAACATGTTGGTATAATTTAGCATAACAAATATTGAACAAGTATATGATAATTTAACATAAATTAAAATGAAATGATAAATATATGTTTCATATGATTGCCATTGTGCTTCATTTTAATAAATTCTTACTAATTACAGTATTTTACTAGTGAAATATATAGTAACTCATTTGATAGAAAATGGTCACATGTAATTCTAAGAAAATCATATATCTAACTATGAATATCATGACAACAAGAAATATTGTTATGTATTGAGGTCTACAAAACTACATATGGTCTTTCTATCAAGAAAAAAAACCATATAACAAGGAATCAATCTATAACATGTTATTATTCATAACTCAACCATTCTAAAGTGATTATACATTTAAATTTTAAGTTTCAAAGTAGGAATACATGAACACAAAGAATAAATTATATTGTATATTGATTTGTATATATAAAGTGGAGAATAATTATACACACACAAATTTGGCATATATGCTAAATAAAAATATTTTTTACAAAATGTGGCATATATGTTATCTCAAAATATATATACAATCTACATGTTGAAAAGCTACATCAAATCCTAAGGGTCCACGTGACTCTATGTATCTAGAAAATCCTCAACCTATGGTGGATCATCAAAAGTTAGCCTCTTGATGCCAAAATTCTTACTATTTGATGGACACAAAGTTGACTGCAATAACAAGTCAAAACACAAATTTTATTAATTACTTCAATAGTAAATAAACAAGTTAGAATATTAAATAGAAACTTATCTATGATAATTTAGAACTTTGAAATTAACATCTAAATCACTATAGTCAACTATAAGGCCCCACCTTAATTTTTTATGGTGCAATTCATTAATTTATAATTAGATAGAATGAAATCAATAAATGATACAACCATAATTATTATGTGGTGATATCATGGGCTATAAAGGTAAACCCTATGGGAATTATCCCTCTTGATCTAATCACCAAGACATGAAAATGCTCAAGTAATGAAAGAGTGTAATAATGTTTCAAGAAAATTGTCATAATAGAAGATTGATAAATCATATATCATAGTGCACATTTTATAAGCCAATATGGTCTCCCAACTTAAAGGATTGTGTGATGTATCCATAAACTACACGATGATATCTTATAAATCTAAAATAATCTAGGTGTGCAATGTGGACAAAGAAATACCAAATATCTAGTTAGCCAAAGTATATTAGCATTATGATTGAAATGGATTGTGATTCATGAAACACTAGTAAAAGATAATATGGGATAGACCTATCATTTACATTAGTTGAATTCAGTCGACTTGACATTTGTTGATAACTGGCATGTTTTATTAGTTAATGGTATTGACTATGATTGAATGATGGAAATAGAGGATTTAAATATGTACCTTCAATCTCATGTGTTCAAAGGTAAAGTTGATAAAGTGATCATAAAAGATGAATATGTAATAAAAGGATAACCTAGAGCATTTAAATGATTAATTGGATTAATTAATATCTTATATTAGGATGACTAAAGGAAATGTGTCCCATGATGTTTTCTTGATTATGAAGGTTGATAAATATGACTTATTCTAATATGGGCTATATAGTAAGGTTGTTAAATATACTCTATCATTTAATGAGTGAACATTATTATATGTAAAGGGTAAATTGGGAATATAATGCTAGATTAAGTGTAATGAAATGATAATCTAGAATAATTAGATGATTATTTAGAAATAAGTAATATTATCTATATGTATATGCCTTATGAAATTGAAAAGCTATGAATTTTGAAAATTATATTTAATTGGGAATTAGATAGATTGATAAATATTAATATCACAAATTTTTGTTGTTAGAATTGAGCTGTGAATATATGTTATTTATGTTGCTTTGATTATGATACTTATTGAGCATATTAACATATGTTTTTGAGTGTGCAGATATAACTCCATGGTCTATGGAATCAGAGATCTCTCGAGAACCCTATGTAATTTAACCATGAAACCAAGACCATTGTCCATATGGAGGGATTGCAGTCTCATTTGTAATGTGATTTATTTCATAATGTTATGTGTAAATGATTGTGATGTGTTTAATTTGTAAAGATGATTTTGAATGTTAGATTT
>VDFB02004587.1:0-20884 GCA_007258455.2 Sequoia sempervirens | reverse complement strand
GGTTTAGATAAGTCATCCTTAGGCTTTAGGAGTTATGTTTACTTCTTTATGCTTTGAAAAGTGATGATTACTCATTTGTCTAACTTACTGTGCTTTGACCATGATATGGAAAACGTGAATGGATATATGTTAATAGGTCAAGTGGGTATGTATATACATGTCAATACATACGTATGTTCGGCGGAGGGATATGCCCATACGTACGTGTCAGCATGATATACATACATTTACATGTACTTTGCATACAGTGATATATATATATATATATATATATATTTAACCACGTTACCTATAGCCTGGGGATAAAGATGTTAATTGTAATATTGATTGGAATTTACATACAATCATATTTACATGAATACGTATGCATGTATATTGAAAGTATGCTGACTGGCTCACAATATACATACGTAACAATTAATACGTATAAGTATAAATATTTAAATGTTAGTATATTTAATAATATATACGTATATATTTTATATTATAGTTTTACTTAAATATATATATGTATATATATAAATATATTTAAATGTTAATATTTAAATATAAATATATTCATATATTACAGAGTAAATAAATCTATAATAAAAATATATAAATATATATTAAATATATAAGAATATTTATTATTGCCTAAAGTGATTTAGGAAGTCAATTTTATTTTACCTTGAGTAATTTTGGAAATAGAATTTTAAAATACCTTGGTAAATTTATAAAACGATTTTTACTATATATTGTTACATTTGAAGATTTTAAAAAGGATATATTTGATTTTGAAATCAATGTTAAATATTATAAACTATGGGAAATCGAAATAATGAGAGAGTTAAACTTTTGAAATATAAAATACTTCATAGGGTAAAATCGAAATATAATTTTAAAAGGCAAAAATCTGAAGAATGCTTTTCCCGTGAAATGGCGGATGAAGGAAAACGCAGAAATGAAGGAAGAAAAATTTAAAACCTAACTGGAAAATGGGTGACGCAACAAGAGAAGGGATGAGCTGTAAGAAGTCGTGCCTTGACCAATTCGCAAATGGTGAGTCATTTCCTCATGGGCGCCGAATTTAGATGAATTCCTGTAGGTGGCGTTTAACCTTTCTAAGTTGAATTATTCATGGTTTGCTGGCTTTAAAAGAAGTCGATTCACCACCATTTTGATGATTAACAGTTTAGAAATCCGCCATGTACCATTTTGTCTATTTCTGGGCACTTTGCTGTCAATCTGCATGCCTTCTTGAGTGAAAAACTGTTGCATTTCGGGCCTATTTATAGACGCCTTCCATTCATTGTAAGGGGACATGGAAGAATCCGAGTTTATCATTTTATTTAGCCTCCATAATCATTCCCTGTTTTGGTTATATTATTCTATATTGCTGAGAGTGAAAGATACTGTGAGTTTTTACCAGCATTTACCAGTTACTGTGACTATCCCTGTTTGAGCTATGAGTAAGCTTTATTATTGCTGAGAGAAACCTTACATATTTTCTGAGAACAGTATATTACCAATTGCTGAGAGATATCCCCTGTTATTTTCTTCATCACTTCTAAAGTTCACAGTAAGAAGTTGAGATTACTTTCAGCTGTTGTAAGTGATTAATTTCTGAGGAAGAGTTTGAGACTGGTCTGAGAGTGCTGAAAGTCTTTTGTTCAAAGTTTGAGGAGCTGCAAATCCATTCAAGGTCATCCCCTAAAGGAAAAAGGCAAATACCAGGCATGTTGTATCATCCTTCATGTTGCAGAGCATATTTCTTGATAAATAATTAAAAGTGTAAAATGCTGAATGTACATAATAGGGAATCGCATTGAGTTCAATACTTCAGTTAAGATAAACAAAGAAATGATTCTATGTTGCATCATGTAAGTAAATTACTTAAAGGAATGGTTATGCATGTTTTCTGGAGTGTTTACCTGTTTGCATTAATGTGCGTTTTGCATTAAGTATGAAATATATATATGATCTCCATATGAGGAGTATATACGGTTTCAATTATTAAGGATTATTAAAAAGGTATTAAATGAGTAAAGAGCTTATGGGATTAGTTTACATATCTTACATTTAAGAGAAATAATGGAAAAGATAAAAGGAAGGGATTTATTCGTATTTTGAATGGTTATTGCATGTTGTGTATGATCTCTATATATATGGAGAATACGTAGACGTATTATTCATCTACTAGGATCGAAATGATGGCAGAATCAAGTGAAGTCTTTTAGCTTAAGTTATTAGGATAACTGAGACAAGTTAAGTACTCCTAGGATAAGGATTTCCTAATTAGGAGGATTGATACAAGACACTTGAATACTGTTTTCATTTCTAGTAGGTTCGTTTGATTGTAGGATGTCTGGGTTGACGGATTCACCCATTGAAGGACAAAACTATGCGTAGAGTAAGGAAGTCTTAAGTCAAATCGGCCCTGAGTAGTGTATATGATAGATGACCTTCATTCGAAGTACTGAATGAGAATACTTTGGCCAAAGTAGTGAAAGGTACGACATCCACTTAGGTGTGAGATAGTTGAGACTACACTGTCAGTTCATTGTGATCCGGGTACTAGATCGAGATTGTGAAATAGCAAGGTTCTAGTTGTGTAGACATGACTATGCCTCACTTTGGTAATCGCAAAGGATACCCTACCAATCTCTCTTCGCTGGCCGCCCACTTCAAAATGATCGTATGGGGACCGCATTATAAGTCCGTGTAATACGGAAAAGCTCGAGTGATGTTTCTCCTCCACAGCTAGTTACCGATGTACCAAGATTTGAAAGGACGGATTCCTGGACCTTCTTACTTCTATTTGTGCAAAAGCTTACGAGCTATGTATGTAACTGTATTACTTTTAACTCTGATTTATATTTGCAATGAAAATGAAATTCATATGGAAACATATTGTAACTTGTACATGTTTATCAATAAAGAAAGGAAGAAATTTTATTGTATTATCTTTGTTAGATGTTACTTTTACATGTTTTTAGTGATAATTGGAAAGTTTTTAATTTACGCCAAATTGGGTCGTAACACCCTGCTAAAAATAGCAACTCCTGCCTGCTTGACTTACTATAAATAGTAAGTACCTCTAAATCGCTCTGTGAGTGTCTGCAGAAGCCCAAACTTGAATCAACTGCTAGAGTGATGTTCCCAACGCTGGATAACTGCCTCAAGTGATCCTCTAAACACTTCTGCCAACCTACGAGGATCTGAATAATAGGATAACCTCTGACACAACGGTATTGCCTAGGAAGGGGACATTACACTATATTTAAGATTAAAGGAAAAAATCAAGCCATTCGTGGCAACATTCTATCTAGCCAACTAGTTTAGGGAAGAAAGCAAATTTTTAAGGCTATTTTGGAGTGCTTATTGCCCCTTTCAAAGGGAGAAGGATAGGGTTTACTTTAAAACAGCTTTAAGACATTATTTTATTATTATTTTTCCTTTAAAGCTATCTTTGATATGCTTATAAATATGGGTCTTAAACACATTGTAAAAAAAAAAAGAGGACTCAATGTTAGACTTATGGTATAGAGATTGCCATTTGAAAGTGGAAGTCAAGTTGTGTTTTTGTGTATAGCAAATGATGGTGAATGCAAAACGTATGCTACAAAAACCATCTAGCTGTTATTGTTAAATTTATATTTGTAAGCCATGTGTTAAATTGAATTGAGTAGCCTTGTTAAGCTTTGCATTGGTGCTTGTTATTTATTAAAGTAATAATTTTGTGTATTGCTTTAGGAATTTATCTTTTGGAATCATGTGATGTTAGTCTATTTAATCATTCCTTGTTGGTGTAGAATATTAGTCTTTGATTTAGCTAATAGTTGACATTTGTTGGTGTTATTCATTTAAATCTTCATTTACAACCAAATATTGGTCTCTACTTCAACCAATAGGAGGTTGTGCTTATTCGTGTTTGAAGTGTTTATTCTCCTTAATATGAAAATCTCGTTGCAAGCCTTGACTGTTGACAATTTAGTTTTACGTCCGAGACAAAAGTATAGTTAGATATTTACATTTAATGCAAAATCTTCATTGAAATCTTGTATAATGTGCAAATTTGTAAATTGTGCTAGATTTAGGTTTAGTTAGATATTAGGGAAATTCTCTTATAATTTGTAGAATGGTTCTATTGTACACATTGCTCCATTTTGTGTTGTCTTGAAAGAGGCAAATTAAAAACTAGTTTTGTGTGAGTTTTGGTGCCAAATTCACATGAGTAATCATGAGTACTCGGTGAGTCTCTCGTTAGGAGTAGGATTCATAGGAGCACTCGGAAAAAATACATAAATTATGCCCACACATCTTCCCCACACAACCTTTTTACATCCTTTGAGCAATTTTGAGCAAATTGGAGCAGATTTGAAGAGTAAATTTGAGGAATTTCGGGTTTCTAGGTTATTTTTTTTCCCCCCATACATGTAAGATTGTTCTAGAATGTTAATATAAGTTTGTAAATACTATTTACAATTTTATGTGCCAATAATTCGCTTTATAGAAATTTTATGTCATGTCCCCGCTTCTTGAGTCGGCCCCAAATTTGTCTTGGCGGGAACGATGTCTGTGAACACCAAAATATTTGAATTTTAATATTTAATAATAATAAATTTAAATTATTACTAAATAATATTTAAATTTAGTCTTCTGTTGGCCGACCCATTTGGGAAGGCACCATCGATACCTATAAATTATAAGTCTTCATGCGAATTGACAAATGTTGGAATTGGAAACCATAGTTGGTCTAATCGGTAGTGTTGTACCCCAAAATTAAAATTTTTGTTACACTTAGACATTTTGAAGAAATGAGTAAAAGTCTTGTTAAAACAGTCAAAAAGGTCAAAAGGTTAGGAGAAGGCCTTCATATCAAGTGAGTGTTGATGATCTTGATAACATTTATCAGGAACTTCCTAAGAAGAAGGCAAAGAAGCAAGTTCATTTTGATAGGAATCCTGATAACGAGATTGTCGTAGAGACTGCAGTGCCTCCAGAAGATAAGAATAGGGATGAGGTAAACATGGATGATTTTGTCATGGTCAAGGCTAATCTCGGTAGAAATACCAGACATGCAGATTTGAGTCTCTTCAAAGTTGTATCTGAAAACCTACATGAAAGAGTGCTTAAAGATGGAGAAGATAAGGCAGCCCTCAAGGCTGAAAATCAGCAACTTAAGCTTTTCATTTCTAACCTTGCTCGTGGTTCTTCACAAACAACCCAGTTGCTGCCCCAGGTCTTAGAGACACTAACATCACCACGCTTAAGACAAATTTGGTCATAAGAGACTCGGAGTGGATCGAGTCATTGTCGAGGAAAGGAGATCTTGCCCGTAGGTTCCAGCTTGAGAGAATGCCTAAAGAACTGGCCAAAGCATCCAAGGATTTTGAACAAACATATTAAGTAAAAAAAACCTAGGCATGATTAAGTCATTGCTGATTTAGATTACCTCACGGTTCGCCAGCTTCTAAAGGAGCACAAAATTGACAAATCCCATGGAGAGAACGGGCCATGTTTTCAAAGTTAAAACCTATGAGAGGATATCCAAGAATTCATCACCTACAGCAGTATGAAGCCTCCTTTCATCAGCGTTGAATTTGTCATAGAGATCCATTCCTTGAAGATGTCTTTCCATGTCGCCTGAAGAGGTGCAATCAGCCCTAACGCTGTTCATAAAGGTAAGCTCCGGGCCATGAAGGATAGGTCACTTTCAAGATGCCGCAAGAAGTTCAATAAAGCGCCAATGAGATTTCAAGATTTCCTAAGATCTATTGGCAGATGTCAAGATATTCTTTGAAAAGTTTGTTTTGGATGGTATAGATGCACCAACCAGACATAATCTCGGGACTCCTAGCTGATGTGATCGGCGCTTTAAAGCGCTTCTAGAAGCTTTCTTTCCCGCTTTCTCCTTGAATAATCCTTATCCATTCTTTGAGGATAGAAAGAAGATAAGATGTAATAGTTGGCTTTTCCGCTTTTAGGTTTTAGTTGTTATCTTGTTTCTGATTTCAAAGTTTGCTTTATCGAAAGCGTTTCCAGATCAGAAAAGCAAAGGAGATTTGTGGTTCCCCACCGCTTTCTCTATAAATAAGAGCCTTTGCTCATTTATTTCTTTAACCGTGCTAGTGAGAACAAAACGCCGAGCCTATTGTGCCTTCTATTTGTTGCTCAAGTATTGTTCATTTGTGTTGTGATAAGCAAATTGTTGAGCCTCTTTAGCCAACAAGGAGTTAGTAAGATTGTTGTTTTCTATTGTGTTAAGAATAAGTTTGCAAGCCTCCTTAGCTGCAATTTCTTATTCAAGGCATGTTAGAAGGGAGTTTTGTTTTAGAGATTTGAGTAATAAAATCATGAGCCTCTTTTGCCTTGGTCTAAAATCTCAGATTTCCGTTATCTATGTTATGTTTTCATGATCTTTATTTCACCTTACAGTGAAGTGTGTAGGTGTTTGTTGAGAGAGAGATTGTTAAAGTATTTTTGTCAGAAAATCCGCCTTGTTAATTTCTAACTTCTCTTGCTCTGCTATTACTTGAGAGGTTAGGAACGTCTTTAGTCTAAGTTAGTCGTAGTTGAACTTTATCGTAAAAATCCTGAACAAGGGCGTAAAACCTTGTGCTCTGTTGATCCAAAAGATAGGCAACTTAGTTTTAGTTTACTTTTCAACACTATCAAAGAGGGAGCTTCCTCCCACTCTTAAGAGTGGGGCTATCTCGCATATTGTCCGCTTTCAACCGCATTCCAGAGGTGCTAATTCCAAACGCCTAACAAGTCATGCCTCACCGGGTAAATGAAAACAACAGCGAAAGTTTAGGGCTTTATGTCAACTTCTGTGGCACCATTCCCATCGCCCGCCTTCAACAACCTGATCTTACACCTCCAGTTATCCAGCCAAGTTTCCAGATAATTGAAGGAGAGCAAGTGGACATTATCAGCAGCCTGAGAAGTTTCATCTTTGAGAAGAAGGAGACCCCTGCTCAGTGGAGAAACGCTGCTGCTATTTTAGACAAAGAGGAAGAGAAAGCCGATATTGCAGCCGAGAGACCTGTCTTGCCACCACCCGCGTGGGACTAGACAATCCTGGCTTACATAGTCTATACAAGGAGGAGAACAAGAACAAATCCGCTTTTCCAAGAAGATACTTTCCTTCCACATACGCATCATACAGAAGTTGGAGAATCATCCGACACAGTACCTGAATCCGACACAGTTCCTGAGTTCAACACCGTGCCTGTGTTCGAAGAAGAAGAGTTCGAAGCAATGGGTGATAACCGCAACAACGATGACAACAACAATCGCAATCGAAGAAGGGGTCCCCCGCTGCCTTGGGGTGACAATATTGGACCTTTGGCCTTAGGGGCAAATCACGAATTGCCTAAGGGGTCAAGGAAGCACTTTCCACGTTTCCAAGGTGATGGAAGTCAACATCCTGATGATCATCTTTCAGCCTTTTCAACGGCTTGCGCTGTTTTGCATGTAGGTCATGAAGATGTTGCTGTACGTCTCTTTGTTGAGACACTCGCGGGAGCTGCTGCCGAATGGTTCAACCACTTGGAGCCTGGTTGCATAACCAACTGGAATACTATGACTGAAAAGTTTCTCGCGAGGTTCAAACCAGCTGAAGATAGCCACCAGTTGTTCGCTCGACTTTCCAATTCAAAGAAGGAGGACAATGAACCAATGAGAGAGTTCGTAGCAAGGTTTAACCGCCTGGTTACTCGTCTTTCATATACACTCAATCCATCGCCTGAGATCCTGTTAAGCAGTTTTGTCAACGCACTTCCATCAGAGATAGCCTTTATCATAAGATCGGCGCATGAGACGGAACTGGGAGAAGCATAACAAGGTGCAATAGAAATTGAAGACAACATGATCACCTCAGGAAAAATCAGAGGAGATGCTATTAGACCTTTGGTTCAAAGTTCTGCTGATCCATTACTTCAAAGGGTTGCAAATGAAGTAACTATTCTCAAGAGGCAATTGCCACTTCAGCCAACGCCTCTTGCTCAAGTTGCACCACCACCTGCCTTGCCCGCACCACAGCAGCCTTATCAACCTCAGCAGCCGTATCAGCCAAGGAGGAATAACTTTCAGCCTTATAACAATTACAAGCCACGAGGGCCACCTCCACCAAGGCAAGCGGCCGACAATACACAAAATGCTGTGTTTTGCTCTTTTCATGATTCCACTGAACATGCCGGCGCATCTTGCCCTGAAAATGTCAGAATGAACGAGATAATGGGATATGCCGAAGCTACACCTGCACCAAGTTTCGTTCCAACTTCAAGTTCGAATGTTGTCTTACCTCAATCGGACAACTTCGATGGCGACTCCGCAACGGGCTACTTTGAAAGTGAACCCGATTTTGAAGAACAAGAAGAAGATATTTGTCAGTACTCTCTTGCAGTTAATCCTGAGAATCATACGACTCCTGTGTTCACCAGAGCTCAACATCTGAGGGCACACAAGGAAGAAGAAGAAGAGAGGTTGAAGATATCTAAAGATAAAGATAAAGTAAAAGAAGTAGCTTCTACTTCAAATATTAAATCTTCTTAAGAGAACATGAAAGCAGTTGCTGAAGGTTCGTCCTTAGCAAATTTTGACATTGTAGATTCATTGATGAAGAACAAAGTGCAGATTTCTCAGTTAGAGTATCTCCAAGATCATCCAGAGCAAGTGGACCGACTTCTCAAATTTGTGAAGAAAGGACCTACCAAGCAGCCCACATTGCTCGAATCATCCGTTCCGGCGGAAGACAAGCCTAAGCCCTTCTATATTTCTCTATATATAGGAGGTTACAAATTGAGCAATTGTATCATCGATTCCGGAGCTTCCGACACGTCATGCCTCTACAAGTGATGAATGCTCTAGGACTTTCGTGCACCAAGACAAAGGACAAATGCTACTCACTGGAGTCCAAGTCGGTGCCGTTGGTCGGTCAATTAAAAGATGCTCAAGTAAGGTTGGCGGCTTGTCCTGAAAAGAAAATCATGATGACCATCCTAGTAGCTGACATTCCAGCAAGCTATGGGATGCTACTAAGCAGAAGCTTTTGCAAGGACCTCGGTGGAGAGATTCAGATGGATTGGTCTTCTGCAAATATTCCATTAAAGAAAGGAACTTTCAAGCTGGAACCAGAACCCAAATCTCGATTTGCGGTCGTGAAGTCTCAAGATCCTAAAGCTCAAATTCTATATCAAGAAACGGGTCTTGGTACTTACGCCATGCTGTCAGAGATTCCTGAAGAAGGTCAAGAGGTCGCATGCGTCGTAGAGAAATCAGCAGATGATCCTAAGTTGTGGGCTTTGCAGTTCGATGGGAGTTGTTCCACTGCTGGTTCGGGAGCGGGAGTCGTGATAATTTCTCCTGAAGGACAACTGTATCCTTTTGCATATCGCTTGCAATTTGAATGTACAAATAATACGGCGGAATATGAGGCGCTTTTACTAGGTCTCAGGAATGCAAAGGATATGGGTATCAAATACCTTAAGGTCGAAGGTGATGCAGAGCTTGTTGTAAAGCAAGTCAGAGATCAATTCAGAGTGAAAGCAGATCGTCTTCGACACTATAGAAATAGGGTGTGGAATGCAATAGATTGGTTCGAAGCATTTGATATCAAGTACATTCCACGTCTAGAAAATAGCAGAGCGGATGCCCTCGCGGTATCAGCTTCACTTTTCATGCCACATTCTGACTTTCGTCAGAATGCGTTTGCCATTGAATTAATATACAGGCCAGCTGTACCTGACAACTGTGATAATTGGCAAGTCTTTAATGATGATGAACACATTAAGGAGTTTCTTGTTATGGGAGATAATTTCAAGGAATTGTTCTTTGAAGGCAGTTCATCTACTCACAGAGAAGCAATAACAGAAGTTGCTGAAGATAAGGAAATTCTAGAAGAACCAGAATCCAGCATAATCCAGTTGAAAGGAAATAAAATTCCCAAGGGTTTAGTTTCCTTGGAGAATATTTTTGACAGGCACGACAGATACATTCAAGATCAGAGAAACTCAAGTGACAGAACTTCTGCTGAATATCAACAAGTCAATATTGGTACAATTGACAAGCCCAAGCTTGTTAATTTAGGTACATGCTGCACGGTGGAGGAGAGCGAGAAGTTCATTTCTTTGTTCCAGCAATACCGAGATGTCTTCGCCTGGTCATATGAAGATTTGAAAGTTTTTACACCAAGAGAATTGTCTCACACAATTCCTCTTCGACCTGAAGCAAAGCCCTTCAGGCAAAAGCAAAGACACTACAATCCGCGGATTCAAGATACCATCTACGCGGAGATTCAGAAGATGGTAAATGCAAAGATCATCTTTCCAATTCATCATTCCACTTGGGTGTCGAATATCGTTCCTGTGCGCAAGAAGAACGGAGAAATCAGAATTTGCGTCGATTTCAGGAACCTGAATCAATCATCGCTCAAGGATAATTATCCTTTGCCAATCATGGAGCACACTTTACAGACGGTTACCGGTTCAGAGATGCTGTCTTTATTGGACGGTTTTTCTGGTTATAATCAAATAGCGGTGGCTGAGGAAGATCAATTCAAGACAGCGTTCACAACCCCGTGGGGTACATTTGCCTATGAAAGAATGCCCTTCGGCCTCATCAACGCCGGTGCTACATTTCAAAGAGCCATGGATTTGGCGTTTGGTGATTTGAAGAATAAAGTAATAGTTGTCTATCTTGACGACCTCACTGTTTTCTCAAAGACACGACAAGATCACTTTTCACATCTAGGGAAAGTCTTTGAGAGATGCAGATATCATAAAATATCATTGAATCCCAAAAAGTCTATCTTCGCGGTGACGGAAGGCAAGTTGCTTGGCCACATCGTCTCCAAGGAAGGAACTCGAATTGACCTAAGCCGGGTTGAAGCTATCCGAAGTTTGTCTCTTCCAACAAGCAGAACAGGGGTACACTCTTTCTTTGGTAAGGTAAATTTCATACGAAGATTTGTACCAGATTTTTCTGAGTTAACTAAAGATATATCCGCGGTGATGAAGTTAGTAAATATTAGCCAAGTGACTGGCAGTGCGGGGCGTAGCGTCACACCGAGTCTGTTAGCTCGGTCCTTTGAGTTAATTCGGATCCTTTATTGTTATGCATCAGAGTATACTCTGTCTGCTATTCTGACACAAAAGTTAAACGAAGAAACTGAATCTCCAATAGCTTTCATGAGCTGCAGTTTCAAGGACAGCGAATCAAGATACTCTCAGATTGAAAAGAATGCCTATGCGGTGGTTCGAGCTGTAAAGAATTTCAGATTTTATATCCTAAATTCTCACACCGTTGTGTATGTCACAGATCCAGCAGTAAAGAGCGTGTTAACTCAACAGGAGATGGGCTCCAAAAGAGGAAACTGGGTCGCAAAGGTACAAGAGTATGACTTGGAGATCAAGCCAACCAAACTCGTTCGCGGGAGAGGTCTTTGTCAGTTGATGGTGGAAGATGGTGATAAGAAACTTCAAGCCAAAGGTATACCTGAGATTGAACCTGAAGATAAAGAAGATCTTCCAATGGTCTTGCTGATCGAGTCTTCGGGAGAATGGTTTACTGAAATATGGTATTACCTAACATACGGTGATTGTCCAAATCACCTGAACAAGCAACAAAGGAGAACGCTTAAGCTAAAAGCGCAGAATTATATAATTATCAGCAATGTTTTGTACAAGCGGGGCCTTGACGGAACATTCTTGTTGTGTGTTACCAAAGATCAATAACGGCGCTTGCTGGAAGCTTTCCACAATCAAGCATGCGGTGGTCACTTTTCATCAAAGGTAACATCTTTTAAAATCTTGCGGGCTCAGTTCTTTTGGCCGACTATGTTCCGCGATGCATACGAGTGGGTACATAAATGTCAGTTGTGTCAACAGTTTGTTGGCAAAGCGAAGTTAGCAGCCGCTCCTCTCAGACCAGTTGTTATAGATGCTCCATTTCAGCAATGGGGTCTAGATTTTATTGGTCCTATCAACCCACGTTCCAGCAAGGGGCATATTTATGTCCTTACAGCCATTGATTATTTCACTAAATGGGTTGAAGCCATTCCTACCAAGCGAGCTACGTCCGAGGTCGTGTGTGAATTCTTAAAGGAAAACATTGTCACACGTTTTGGGGTGCCTCGCAAAATTGTGACAGATAATGCAACATGTTTCTCATCAAAGGAGCTAATGGAGTTCTGTTTTGATCACAGCATTACACTATCTCATTCATCAGATTATTACCCCCAGGGTAATGGACAGGCTGAATCATCAAACAAGAACATTGTCACAATCATTCGCAAGTTGGTTGATTCTAGTCAGCGAACTTGGCACAAGAAACTTTATGATGCTCTCTGTGCCGACAGAATTACTCCGAAGAGAGCCATTGGTACCTCACCCTTTATACTCCTATATGGTACAGAAGCAATGATACCCATCACATTGGAGTTGTCCGCCTTGCAGCTGGCGACCTCAGTAGAAGATGGAGAGTTCATAGATCCTGTTCAGAAGCGTATCTTGTACCTGACTAAGCTTCAAGAAGAAGGTGAAGAGGTAGTAGATAGAATCACTCAGCACCAAGAGCGGGTGAAGAAAATTTTTGACAAGAAAGCTCGCCAACGAGATTTCGAGGTTGGAGATCAAGTCCTCTTATGGGATAAGAGACATGAGCGCAAGGGAATGCATGGGAAATTTAATTCCTTGTGGCTGGGACCTTTCACAATTCACGAGCTCGCCGGAGAGAACACCTATATTCTCTCGCGCTTGGATGGAAGTCTCCTCCCTCTACCACACAGCGGGCAGTATTTGAAGCACTTCGTCCCTCCGGGGGTGGAGTAAGTTCTCGAAATCAATCTTTGTACATATTTTTCATGGCTTTCCGTGATGTGTTTCCCCTTTCCGTGATGTTCTCGTTATGTTGTTTTTCCCCTTTTCGTAACAATCCTGTCGTGTTATAGGTGATTAGGAGTCTTGTTTTAGGTGATTAATAGGGAAGTCCAACTATTAGGTGATTTTTTTTAGGAAGTCCGGTTATAGGTGATTAAGGAATGTCTTGCAAATAGGTGATTAGGAAATGATGCTGACTCCGATACCCAATGGACAAGGCACTGGTCTAAGCTTAAAACTTTAGAGATTCTATGGTTCTCTTATGCCGAAAGTATCCGCCATGGTCCCCAAACAGAGCCAATGTTGTACCCCAAAATTAAAATTTTTGTTACACTTGGACATTTTGAAGAAATAAGTAAAAGTCTTGTCGAAACAATCAAAAAGGTCAAAATTTTGGGTGTGGATGTCTTGCATGGAGGGTTAAAACACAAAATTTTCAATTTCTGACGATCTGGGTCTGCTAAGAGCAGCTTAACCTACAAAACCCAGATCTCGCCATCCCAATTTAGAAAATTGCTATTTTTAGAAATTTTCAAATAGTACGTTTTCCTGGTTTCTTTCGAACGATATTAAGTGAAAATTTTCTAAAATAGAAAATTTTGTAAAAATAGAAAGTTGGTCCTGACAGTAACCGGAACCGATTTTGATTGGCTCAAAATGTGTCTCCAGATCGCCGGTGTGCGCCGTAATCTTAAAAATAATCGGGCTTTGCCCCATCGGGTCTATTCAAATTTTTCGCATATTATCCGAGTTCCTGAGGTCATCAATGGAGGTCATCCGACTTCCAAAGGCATCTTAGCATTCAAAAACTTCCAAACAGAAGCGAAATGATGAACATGCACGAGGATCGAGAAGAAAAGTGAAAAAGTCATGAAAAATTTTCTAAGTCTGCTAAGTTTGGGCACCCCAGTTGAAGAAAGGCGCCCACCTTTTCAGGGTACCAGATGAAGGAATTAGGGTTACTGTCTCCAATGGAAGTTGCTCAGTTTTCAGTCAGCTTCGCGATGGATATCCCCGTCAGAGCATCCGATGATCCAGTCTCCGGCAAAGTCAAGTCAAAGTAGAAGGTATGAAGTGAAAATCTGAAACTTGAAGTTGAATAAATTATGAATTTTTCTAAGTCTGGAGAAACTGGGCGCCCTAAGAAGAG
Organism: Sequoia sempervirens; assembly: GCA_007258455.2. Classification (NCBI taxonomy): domain Eukaryota; kingdom Viridiplantae; phylum Streptophyta; class Pinopsida; order Cupressales; family Cupressaceae; genus Sequoia; species Sequoia sempervirens. The sequence continues at coordinate 6,871 of VDFB02004587.1, read as the reverse complement.
AAAGGCGCCCAACTTTTCAAGGATGCAGACAGAGAAATTTGCAGTCGAAGTTACAACGAGATGTCTTCAGAATTCAACTGGCTTTGCAGTGAGCTATTCAGCACGACAAACGGAGCTCGCAGTCATCAGATTCAAAAGGCTGAACAGAAGGTCCGACGAGAGGTAAAAAGAGAAATTCAAAGCAAAAGTAAAAAAATCAAAAAATAAACTAAGTGTTGGTAAACTGGGCGCCCCCAGCCAAGATAGGCGCCCAACCTTTTGAAGGGTAAAAATCCACTTTTTGACAAACGTGCCTCCAGAGCACCCCCCTTCATTCTTCGTCAGCTTCGCGATGAGCACAGCCATTCAGCAATCCGACGCCCGGAGCTCAAGATTTAACGAGATCGTCTGCGGAAGAGAAGTTAATGAAGAACTTTGAAATCAGGAAAATGGCTAACACTGAAGAAACTGGGCGCCCCTAGAAGGAAAAGCCTCCCGTGAATTCGGAGGTCGAAATCAAGTTTTTAGCAGGAGGTGCCTCCAGAACATCTTCTTCAGAATCAGTCCGGCTCCGCAGTGAACCACTCAGCTCGCCTGTCGGGTAAACCTGTCAACGGGAAATCAGTGGCGAAGTGGCGTGTTAAAATGAAGAAAAGTTGAGCGCTCCTCTTGGAGAAAGGCGCCCAAATCTTCATGCCTTAGAAGATTTTTGAAGATTTTCAAAATTTCAAAATTGCAAAGGAAGAGGGTGGCGTCCAAACTTGAGAAGATGAGATTTAGGGTTTTTGGAATAAAAGCAGAAAAAAAGCAAAACCTAAATCAAAACCTAAGTCTATTTAACTCTTCTTTTCAATGTATTTTTCATTATTTTTGCAGGTAGCATCCAGAGGAGAAAGTTGGAGCAGCAAGTTTGAAGAATTTTTGTGATTCAAGAATCCATAGTTGCTGGTTTTACATTAGATTTTTCAGACCAGCAAGCATAAACCCTTTGTTCTTCAAGCTTTTGTTCGTGGTAAGATCGTTTTCAAGGCGTCAAGGCTTTCAATTTTTCAGTCATCTGGGTCTTTTTGCCTCTATCTTCTGAAGAATTTTTCAAGAACTTCATCAAGTTGCAACAAGTGCTTTTATCTTGCATGTCAGTGAAAACCTCAGTGCATTCAAAATTCAACCATCTGGGTCCTTTCCAATCAGTCTTCTGAAGAAAACCCATATCGCAGTTTTTTTTCAAAAACCTAGGGTTAGCCGCTAATCTAAACGCTGAAGTTTTGCGTAAATCCAATCAACTGGGTCCATTTCTAACGAGAGCTCTCAACAAAACCCAGATGCCTTTTAAAAATTGAAAATTAGGCTTGTTGCTTTTTTTCGGGCCAAAATTAAGATTTTCAAAAAATCCGAGGATCTGGTTGTCTTTAGACGCCATTCTCGAACAAAACCCATATCTCTCAAAAATTAAAATTCCGTCTCGCTGGAAGTAACAAAAATCAGCATTCTAAAAATAGAAATTGCACAAGACTTGTCTGAACCAGGGCGAGTTTACAGTCATTCTTCAAGTTTTCTGAAATGGAGTACACTCCTAATGTTTTCAAGTCCGAATCAGCACTTTTTCACAATTACATCAAAACAGCTGAGACAGATTTGCATCATGTCAAGCCGGTGTTCGACCTACACGCCTTGGAGAGAGCAGGCAACGCTTCAATCAGGAACCTGGGTCATTCTGGACTCCTCGCAGCAGCGTCTATTCCTATATCAGTTCAGAGCCTTGAGTTCGTAATCGCTTGCATTAAGCATTACAACCCGGCTACTAGGGAGATCCAATCAGCGGATGGCAGGTTGATTTGCAGTTTAAAGCCTGATATGGTTGAAAAGTGTTTTTCCATTCCCCCATGGCCTGAAAGTGTAACTCTTTCGAGGGATGAATGTGAAAAGATGTGGAATATGCATAAAGACAAATACAGCAAGAAGATTGCCCAGAGATGGATGAAAGAAAAACATAAGACATTGCCCAAGAATGTCGGACGAGGGGAGTTCAAGGACGAGGTTGCCATCATCATCACTTTGCTCAACAGGGTCACTGGTTCCGAGGATGCCACCAAGTTCCAACCTTGGATGTTTTATGCCATACCTCACATTATGAAGAAAACCGAGTTTTATGACTGGCCTACTTTGATTAGTGACTGCCTACATCAACAAATAACAGAATATTTCCAGTTTCATGTATTTCACATGGTGTCATATCTAGTCTACCTGGTGGCCTATCAAGGTCAATTCAGAGGATTGAACACCGAGGGATCTTTGAGCGTTCAACACATATATAATTATTATCCTCAGCTGGAGTTCACAAAGTCGTTGCACCACTACAAAAGGGTGAACGAGGCATTCTTGATGTACACGGTGCGTGACTTAGACAATGAATTGCACGTCTGCATATCTTCAGTTGCTAGGGCAGCAATGGCAGAATGGGCGATTGGTTTATACAGTTTCCTACCTTTACCTATCTCAGGGTTTATGGTTATTCAGGTGCCCCGCTCATGTTGCCAAGGTATCCGTCAGATGAGGTTATCTTCATGGAATTCTTGAGGCAAGCTCACGGTGTCCACACAGTCTTGAGAAATAGAAAGAAACCCTCTCTTCACTTTCCATTAGGGTTGGGTATTTATACATGCAGGACTGCTGCAGATGCCAGGACAATTGGAGAAGAATTAGATAAATTCGGTCTCAAACCCTACAGTGAGAGGCGGTCATTTGATCCTCATGGTGTCTACGCTGGCCGGTTGGAGAAGAATTACAATCACATACCCGCACTTGAAGATTTTTGGGCTAACTGTGCAGATGAGTTTGAAGTGCGAAGGCGTAGCTACAGCAGGTTGACTCTCCATCAGATGAAAGATTGCTTAAATGAAGATATAGAAGGGCTCTCTGATGATGATGAAGATGTGCTTCTACCAATGTACACTCAGAAAAGAATCGAGGATCAGCCTCTTCCACAAGTTAATTGGGCAAACAAGGAATCTCTTTCAGTTGAAGACAGAACAAGACAAGTCATTGAGTATAGTAAGGTTTTCTTAGTGCTCAAAAGGAAGAACTCTATTCCAGTAGCAGAGCCGCCAAGGATAATTCCCTCTTCTTCTACAACACAGTCAAAAGGAAAGGGTAAAAGTCAGTCTCAAGATGGCGTCAAAGGATGTAGATCAAATAAAAATGTAAAGAGAAGGTTGGATTTCTCAGGCATAGTCATACAGGAACAGCCTACAGTTGATTCAGAAGTTCCTCTTGATGAGCCCATACCTCAGAATGAAGCAGAGGAGCCACCTTCAACACATGTTCCTGTACCTTTGACGGGTTCGTCACCAATTCACATTGATCTTGATATCGAAGATGATGAAGAGATCGCAGCAGTACCTCCTGAGGAAGTTAGTAGAGATACTACGGTGTCTTGGCTTGAGAACTCCTTAGGAAGGGTTAGGAGAAGGCCTTCATATCAAGTGAGTGTTGATGATCTCGATAATATTTATCAGGAACCTCCTAAGAAGAAGGAAAAGAAGCAAGTTCACTTTGATAGGAATCCTGATAACGAGATTGTTGTAGAGACTGCTGTGCCTCCAGAAGATAAGAATAGAGATGAGGTGAACATGGATGATTTTGTAATGGTCAAGGCTAATCTTGGTAGAAATCCCAGACATGCAGATTTGAGTCTCTTCAAAGTTGTATCCGAAAACCTACATGAAAGAGTGCTTAAAGATGGAGAAGACAAGGCAGCCCTCAAGGCTGAAAATCAGCAGCTTAGGCTTTTCATTTCTAACCTTGCTCGTGGTTCTTCACAAGCAACCCAGTTGCTGCCCCAGGTCTTAGAGACACCAGCTGATCACCATCAGTTAAGACAGCTGGTCATATGTGGGAAAGAGACTCAGGAATGGATTGAGAGCTTCATTGTCAGAGGAAAGGAGATCTTGGCTCGGATGTTCCAGTTGAGAGAGAATGCTCATAAACTTCGTCAAAGCATCCAAGGATTTGAACAAACATGGGCTGAAGTAAAACCTAGGCATGAGATTATCATTGCTGATTTAGACACAGCCTACGGTTCAGCAGTTTCAAAGGAGCACAAAAGACAAATCCTTGCATGGAGAGAACGTCATGTTTTCAAAGTTAAAACCTATGAGAGGATATCTGAAGAATTCATCACCTATAGGCAAAGGGTGGTTGAAGCTCTCCTTTTCATCAGTGAATTTGTCATAGAGATCCCCTCTCAGTACAGTCTTGAAGATGGTTCTTATGTCGGGCTTGAGGAGGTGCAAAATCAGTTCCAGAACGTTGTTCATAGTTGCAGCCCAGTTGGCGGAAGGATAGGTCATATTTCAGTGATGTCAGCAAAGTTCAATAAAGCGGCCAATGAGATTGAAGATTTCCTAAGATCTATTGCAGATGCTGAAGATATTCTTGAAAAGCGGTGTTTTGCTGTTGATGGTATAGATGCACCGAACCGGGACACAATCTCAGACTTCCTAGCGGATGTGATCGAGCTTTAAAGCAGCTTTCTTCTAGAAGCTTTCTTTCCCGCTTTCTTTCTATTCTTGGAATCATCCTTATCCATTCTTTGAGGATAGAAAGAAGATAAGATGTAATAGTTGGCGTTTCCCGCTTTTTCTGCTTTTTAGGGTTTTAGTTGTTATCTTGTTTCTAGATTTAGTAATAAAGCTTGCTTGCTGAGCAAGCCCTAGATTGTGAAAGCAAGGAGATTTTAGGGTTCCCTACTCCTCTGCTTCTCTATAAATAAGAGCCTTTGCTCATTTATTTTCTTTAACCGTGCTTATGAGAACAAAACGCTGAGCCTATTGTGCCTTCTATTTGTTGCTCAAGTATTGTTCATTTGTATTGTGATAAGCAAATTGTTGAGCCTCTTTAGCCAACAAGGAGTTAGTGAGATTGCTGTTTTCTATTGTGTTAAGAATAAGTTTGCAAGCCTCCTTAGCTGCAATTTCTTATTCAAGGCATGTTAGAAGGGAGTTTTGTTTTAGAGATTTGAGTAATAAAATCATGAGCCTCTTTTGCCTTGGTCTAAAATCTCAGATTTCCGTTATCTATGTTATGCTTTCATGATCTTTATTTCAGCTTACAGTGAAGTGTGTAGGTGTTTGTTGAGAGAGAGATTGTTAAAGTATTTTTGTCAGAAAATCTGCCTTGTTAATTTCTAACTTCTCTTGCTCTGCTATTACTTGAGAGGTTAGGAACGTCTTTAGTCTAAGTTAGTCGTAGTTGAACTTCTTATCAGAAAATCTCAGCTGCGGCGTTTGTGTTTAAAAAACCTTGTGCTCTAAGCTGATCCAAAAAGATAGGCAACTTAGTTTTAGTCTACTTCTTCAAACACCATCGCCAGGGGCGAGGGAGCTTCCCTCCTAATTTGAAGAGCGCTTTGACTGCGGCATAGTTGTCCGCTTTCAACCGCGATTCCAGAGGGTGCGAATTTAAACGCCAACAGTTTTCTCAGCGCCCACCGGTGGGGCACTCCAGGCTTTCTAAACAACAAAGAAAGCTTAGGCTATGTCACGTATGACCATCTCAAGGCCCCACGCTTCAGTTCAACAACTCGGATCTTTACACCTCCGCTATCCAGCCAAGTTTCCAGATAATTGAAGGAGAGCAAGGGGACATTATCAGCAGCCTGAGAAGTTTCATCTTTGAGAAGAAGGAGACCCCTGCTCAGTGGAGAAACGCTGCTGCTATTCTAGACAAAGAGGAAGAGAAAGCCGATATTGCAGCCGAGAGACCTGTCTTGCCACCACCCGCGTGGGACTAGACAATCCTGGCTTACATAGTCTACACAAGGAGGAGAACAAGAACAAATCCGCTCTTCCAAGAAGATACTTTCCTTCCACATACGCATCATACAGAAGCTGGAGAGTCATCCGACACAGTACCTGAATTCAACACCGTACCTGTGTTCGAAGAAGAAGAGTTCGAAGCAATGGGTGATAACCGCAACAACGATGACAACAACAATCGCAATCGAAGAAGAGGCCCCCCACTGCCTTGGGGTGACAATATTGGACCTTTGGCCTTAGGGGCAAATCACGAATTGCCTAAGGGGTCAAGAAAGCACTTTCCGCGTTTCCAAGGTGATGGAAGTCAACATCCTGATGATCATCTTTCAGCCTTTTCAACGGCTTGCGCTGTTTTGCATGTAGGTCATGAAGATGTTGCTGTACGTCTCTTTGTTGAGACACTCGCGGGAGCTGCTGCCGAATGGACCAACCATTTGGGGTCCGGTTGCATAACCAACTGGAATACTATGACTGAAAAGTTTCTCGCGAGGTTCAAACCAGCTGAAGATAGCCACCAGTTGTTCGCTCGACTTTCCAATTCAAAGGAGGACAATGAACCAATGAGAGAGTTCGTAGCAAGGTTTAACCGCTTGGTTACTCGTCTATCATATACACTCAATCCATCGCCTGAGATCCTGTTAAGCAGTTTTGTCAACGCACTTCCATCCGAGATAGCTTTTATCATAAGATCAGCGCACGAGACAGAACTGGGAGAAGCACAACAAGGTGCAATAGAAATTGAAGACAACATGATCACCTCAGGAAAGATCAGAGGAGATGCTATTAGACCTTTGGTTCAAAGTTCTGCTGATCCGTTACTTCAAAGGGTTGCAAATGAAGTAACTATTCTCAAGAGGCAATTGCCACTTCAGCCAACGCCTCTTGCTCAAGTTGCACCACCACCTGCCTTGCCCGCACCACAGCAGCCTTATGAACCTCAGCAGCCTTATCAGCCAAGGAGGAATAACTTTCAGCCTTACAACAATTACAAGCCACGAGGGACACCTCCACCAAGGCAAGCGGCCGACAATACACAAAATGCTGTGTTTTGCTCTTTTCATGATTCCACTGAACAT
>VDFB02004586.1:0-37705 GCA_007258455.2 Sequoia sempervirens | reverse complement strand
GAGAATAACATTTTATCTGCCAAATACTCAAAATCAGCATCATTTATCCTCTTTGTAGTACTCAGTGAGAGCCATTTATCTTTTCCATATGAAGGAGACACCTCTTTAGTAATCAATTGACTCTGTTGCGTATTATCATTGGATGACCAAGCAACTAAATAATCCCTCGTGCCTTGAAACATTAGCTTCTTTACTATTTCCTCTAGTTGGTGCTCTGAACTTAGTTTTTCCTTTGGAGAATATAAGCTAAGTGATAGACTAGAGAAAGTTTGCATAAGAATCCATATGTTTTGTGGCACTTTAAGCTAAAATACAACTTTTTTCTTTGCTCTCAAATTTGCAAGAAACCCCAAATTTGTTCCAACTTCTTCTCATTTTCTCTTGTGCATGATAATATTACTTGTATTAACCTCTTGATCTAGCATTGTCTGCATTTTTTGTTCATTTTGTTTGAATGCTCCTAGCTTTGGATCTAGCATATCAAACTAACTATGTTGATGCAAAGAACGCTTAGAATTTACCATATGATTAGTTTTTTGTGAAAAAGATCCTGAAGTGCATTGAGAAGAAGAATGGCCTATGATATGACAATGATGGCAAGTAGTTTCAGGGGTTTCAAGAAGAATTTGTTAGTACCAAATGCCAAACTTTGAGATTAATTGGATATTCCTCAAAAATTCCTTAGACATATCAAAGAGAGCACAAGTTCTAATGGGTTTTGAAGGGTTTTTAAAGAAATCCTTGTCATGCATGAGGAAGATTCCCACATGATTGGCTATTATCTCAATCAGATTAAGTTCCCTATATTCCAGTGGTAACTCTGGAATTTGAAACCAAAAGGGAAAAAATCTAAATAAAGCATCTTACGGTTTGAAATTTGGAATCTAAGGTTGCATGCATAACCCTGATCCTTGAAAAACCCATGATTTGATTCTAAATACTGCCTCTTTTTGAACTTTACTATCAAATATGACAACAAATATGCCCTTTTCAAAGGCTAAATAAAATACTTGCTGCACCCCTTCCCAATAATTATAAATCAAATCTTATAATTGTGGTAAAGGAAGATTTAGGTTCCAAAACTTACATATTATGGCTTTATCCCTTAAATCTTGGATTTGTAATTGTAGCATGCTTTCTGGGAAGGTGATTTTGAGCACATCATGATCTCCTGAGGAATGGGTTGTTGCCTCCTGGTGATTGGTCCTATTAGATGAATGATTTTCTTCCTTCTTTGATTCCTTACACTTCCAAACTTGCTTATGTGCTCCCTTTTTCTTTGATCCCCTCTTCTTTTTGTTTTTTGTTTTTTTCTTCTTTCCGAGTTGTTTGCTTAAACTGATCTTGAGCTTCTTCATTGGAACTCTTTTGCATGGGATTCAGGTTATGTGACTATGGATTGAAGGAAGCGCCTTGGTGATCTGTATTCTTTGTAGAAGAGCCCTGTTGTTGTCCTGCAATCGTGGAAAGCAGAGCCTTAGACCCTATCGTTTTCCCTTGCAAATTAAAGTTTGTCTTTTCCATACCATATCTTAATTTTGGGGCTACCCCAGTCTTTTGAGATTGTGGGTTTTTAGGTTGTGAATCTTTATAACCCTTATTTGTCTATTGTAGATTCTCTTCACTTCTAGCTTACATGTCTTTTAGGCCTTTGTTCAGGTAATCGACTTGAGATGTGCTTCTGCTTCTTGATATGACTGTTGCAAGAAAGCTGATTCTTTCTCATAAGCTTTATTTTGGAAATCTCTGTTATACAGAGTATCCCTTTCACAGATATCTACAATTTTTTGTCCATTTCTATTCGAAACCCTATGAGATGGTACTAGTACCCAGTTGGGACACGAGAAACAAAACCTTCTTCTCTGCACTCTGTATTCATTTGTTATGTTTGATGATACCTTTCCAGGTCACTCGTGGATCCATGAGGTCTATGATGCTGGCTACGATGAAAAGTTGTGCCACAAGGGAATTGAACTCTGTCATTTTCTAAAATATGACTGTTAGGAAGCCATTAATGTCTGTAATCCATTGAGAATACTCCATTTATTTATAAATTTAGTTATTCTATTTTTTTTATTTTTCAATAAATATCTTTTAATATTTGAATGGATGATAGGGACTACTTGGTAGAAGACATGAATGGATACCAGAGTATTTTTGTGAGATTTCTAAATTTATTTATTGATTTTTTTTAATATTATGTACACTTATTGCTTCTATGGACTCACCTTTATTAATTATTTTATAAAATAAATTGACAAAAAAGTTGGCTAACACTTCTTCATAAGTAATGACATCTTGTTGAGTTTTTAAATATAGAAAGTCTTATGAAAGTTTTAAATGATTCTCTATACCCTGATATTTATACTTCTCTAAATGAGCAAAACAACTAAGAAATATGAAAAACAAAATACCAAGGACACCTCAAGATTAGCCAAAAGAGAGTGACAAAACAATAAGGAAAATAGATAGCACAAGACAAATAGTTTTACCTTCCTTTATTGTTGATACTCCTTTGATTGGCCCTTGCTTAAGATGGGATGTGTGCTCCTTGATGGATCTATTGAGGGTCTTTACTATGTGTTTGGATGAAAATGCAAGTGGATGTAATTGAAAATTGGGTGAGTGCACAAAATGGCAGCATGTAGTTGCAAAATGACTAAGTGTTGAGAAGGAAAATTGGCAGCATAAGGTTACTCCAAAATGAAAGTGTTGTAAATGCCCTTGAGGGGGGGTATTTATAGGAGAATTTGAATTCTTTAGAGAATTCAATGGTCAAGATTGATCCAACAAGGTCAAGATGAAGGGCTATGGTGGGTTGAGAACCCACAAGCCCTCACATCTTGACATGTGGGATTGTGAAGTGGCCAAGGATATGATGTAAGTGAGGTGTCAAGAAGGCATGAGGTGGCGCGACATGCACCTTAAAGTGGAGAGATTTCACAAAAGGGACTCTCGGTCCCCAAGGGACATTTGAGAATTCTGGCAGGAATTCCCTCAAAAGTCTGGTTGGCGATGGGAAAAAATAGAAAGGGTGGAGTTAGATATAAATGTGAATTAAAAATTCACATTCATAGGATGATCTAGGAGGGTAAAAGGTGGGCTCCAAAAAGGTGGGACTTGGTCACATGTGGAGATTGTGACAAGTCCAAGGTTGGTCACATGTGGAGATTGTGACAAGTCCAAGGTTCTAGAAGCCTTGAAGGATGGAATGTGAATTAAAAATTCACATATAAAGGAGGGGAATCTAGGACAAATAAAAAGGAATTAAAAATTCCTTGGAAAATGATTAGGCTTAATTAATTTATAATTAGAGGATAATTAGGGGCTAATTAGTATTAAAAGCCAACTTGCAAAAGTTGAGGATGTGACACATCCTAATCAAGGACAGGGGCATGTGCACACACCTTAAATGAAGAGATTAGGAAATGGGATTGTGATTTAGATGAAATGATGATAGGGAGGAATTAAATAAATGTAATATTTATTTAATTTATTTGATGAAAAGAGGATTAAGGAGGGTAATAAGGTATTTAATTATTAATTAAATACCTTGCGTGGATTTTCAGTTAATAATTGAAGCATATTAATTAAATAACACTAATATTATTTAATTAACTCGATAAGAGGATTTAGATGAAGTGGTAAATTTGGATAAATTAATTGTCCAATTAGATGTTCATACATTTTGCCCCTTGGAGGCATTTTGTGCTGCGCAGCATCATTTCAAAGAATGTTAAAATATAGAACCCGCGATGTATGGTTAGATTGGCGGATGCCCCGTACCAACAAAAGCGGGATGACTAGGAAGAAAGATGATGGGGGTCAAGATGAAGAGTAGGGATTGAGGATGCCCCCTCGAGAGGACATGCGGGTTCAAGAGAACACGGATGTGCTCTCGAAATGGATGAGATGATGAAAGGGGAGATGAGGAAGATGATGCAAGGTAATGGGTAAGAGAGGATGAAAAGGCGATAGGAGCTTAGGAAGCACAAATGGATACAAAGATGAAGACGATGTTGCCCCAGTTAAGGTACAAGCCAAAAGGGGTTGAGGATGGATGGAATGTTGTCAATCAGGATAGGGAAGGATACATCCCAATGAGTGGTATTGATGAGGGAAGGATACATCCCAAAACACCACTAAGGATAGGGAAGAATACATCTCGATGATGATGATGAAAGTGTTGTTGATGAGGGAAGGATACATCCCAAAACAACACCAAAGGGCAGGAAAGCGTGATACTAATGGATGATGATGGGTCAAGGTCGGTAAAAAGATCAGACAAGACCAAGGATTTGATTAGGTGGATTTGGGCTAAATGGAATGGATGGGGATTGATGGAGGTACGGAGATATGATGAAGGTGAAATGGGATTTTGTATATACGCAAGATGATGAATGGAAAATGAAATGCAAATTCAATTAAGAATGTAATTTTCCATCTTTGGAGCATTGATTTTTGCTATAGCATAAGATACTGAATACCTTGATATGTAAGACCAAGGCGAGTTGGCATCCAATGCATGAAACAAACACAACAAATCAAAAGGATATCCCAACACCCCCAAGGTCATGATGACCTTGGTCGCGCCGCATTGAGATAACCATTAAGCACAAAGCGATGCCCCCAAAGATAACATTGACCTCGTGATCTTGGTAAGGGCCATGGGACAAACTGAAGACAAAATAGAGATAAAAGATCAAGATAAGTCTCTATGTTGACCATCAAAACACACCATAATATGATGGATTATGCATGGTCTGAAAGTGATGATAGGGATTCAAATGATAAACAAAAGCCAAAAGCATCAAAAGATCACAATCAATTTCAAACGTCCTTTGCCATAGGATCAAGGGGATGGATGGGATTGATGAGGTCTGTTAGGAAGGATGCATCCTGTTGAGACCAATGATGGATACTAAGCTAAAAGATTGATATGATGGATATTCAAAACTGATTGGATTTGTTGATACAAGTGGGTTTCATTAAGAACCAGCAAGAGAAGGGCATAGCTTGACGACGCGACATGAGAGACATGACACAAGATAGGAGACTAACACATCCTAGTGACCTAGGGGTTCGGGGGCCAATCAAAGATTAGCCTTGCCTATGTGGAAGCGCAGAGCCCTCATAGTTTGATAAAAGGCTGACGACAGACCATGATGGAGATTTTAATGGATGACCAAGATAGGATGGAGACCAGGAGAAAAGTGGACAAATATAGATCGATGATGGATGGAACCCCGGGGGTGGATCAAATGATCGACCTTGCCTACGTGAAAGTGCAGGGGCAACGTAGTTCAACAAGACCAAAGGAAAACAATGGATAAAGGATGATAAGATGATAGGATAAGTGGATAAAAATATGGGACCGATATGACAAGATAGGATAGACCTGTTGGATTGGATAGGATGATGGCGATCACAGAAAGCTCAGGGATGGGATAGTTCTCCAAAGTAGTAAAATGACTTGGGAGGATGATATGATAGATAGATGAGTGATGAAAAGTGAGAGGAGATTGGAAAGATGTGAAAGAGAATCATGGGTGATGACGATGAGATAAATGGCATTGGGTTGCATGGGGGGGAGGCCTATAGCCAGATACCAATGACAAGGGATTGTGAGATGGTAGGCGGATAAAGATGAAAGAATGGATAGAGAGATAGGGATGGGGGATGGGAGGGATTGTTTGGATGGATGGGAATATGAGGATTGGGAGATGAAAGGGATGCTAGGATAGATGGATACGAAGATAAGGATGGGGAGATGGAAGGGATGCTATGATAGATGGATAGGGACATAAGGATTGGGAGATGAAAGGGATGCTAGGATAGATGGATACGAAGATATGGATGGGGAGATGGAAGGGATGCTATAATATATGGATAGGGAGATGAAGGGATGTTATGATAGATGATGTCTCCAAGGAATATGTCACAAAGGGAAGCAGGTGCCCCCACTCTAGATATGTCATATATAATGAGGCATGAGGGATGGGAGACGAGTGGATGGGAAGACAAAGGAGATGACTAGAGGTGAATAAGATGAGTGACCAAGGAACATGATAGAGCATGGATGAAGGGAATGTATACCAAGAGGTGGCCAAAGCATGTATAGATAGGTGCCCCTGTTTTGATCAAGATCACAAGAAGGATGGAGGGAATGGGAGATAAATGAGATATGCTGGTAGGATGTGGAAGATAGATGGGATGGGGGGATTTATGAAGAGGACGGATAACAGGAAGATGGGTGCATAGCTAGAAGCATAGTGGATGGAGGGAATACATATTAGGAAGTTTCCCCCAAGTGTAGATGGGGATTTACGCATGATGCCTATTTGCCAGGTTTTCATCATCGTACTTATCCAAGGCGCCTGTTTGCCAAGTTTTCACCATTGGATGGATTATTTCTCTTTACTATTATTTATTTATTTATTTATTTTTATTTTTTTAAATTTTTGGACTTTTTTGGATTTTTTGGATGTCATGCAGAAGGAGATGGGTAAGGATAAGGAAGTGGATAAGCAAATTTAGAAGACATGTGATAAGGATCAAGGTGTTAAGAGCCCATGTTTGAAATGACTGGTGGATGTTGATAAAACCTTATTAGGATAAGTGGATTATGCAAGAGGATGAATTAGAGGGATTTGATGGGGGAGATATGTGGGGTAATGGGTGGGATATTGAAAATGGTATGGATGGAATGATGGGGTGGATATGTGATGGGGAGATGTGTTTAGGACCAACATTGGCACATGTGGTGGTGGATGTGAAAAGATAAAAGGATTAATGGATGGAGAATGCGGGGATAATGGAGGAGACGAAATAGTGTATTTTGGGATATAGGGACCCAAAATAGATGTAGGAGAGGGTGGATGAAAAGGATTAGCTTTTGGATTAGCAACTTTGGATGTTCTTATAGATTTTTCATTTGATGGCATTGTATCTTTTTTCTTTGGGATCCACATGGTTTTGATTTTTGCTTTGGTGGCTCTTTGGGAGCTATAGATTTGATTTTGATTTGGGATTTTGTTTTTCTTTTCTTTACCATGTCTTTTAGGGGGGAGATGGGAAGCTTTAGATTCATGTGGGTGTTTAGATTGATGCATTTTTCCTCTGGAATCCAAAGTGCTTGTACTAGCAATGGGATGGGTGTGAGGAGATGGACGATGTGGAGCAATGGAGGTAGGAGTATGGGGATTACGTGTAGATGGGGGATTTTTAGGTATGTGCCTTTGTTGATCCTGATTAGGGGACATGTGAGAGGGATGTTTATGATGGATGAAATGGATAGGTGATGAATGGATGAAAGGATGAGATGGAGGAGGTGATCTTGGGATATATGGACCAAAGATGGATGGAGAGAATGAAGGATGGGATATGGTGGATGGAGGGATGTAAGGACCCAAAATGGATGGAGCAGATGAAGGAGGAATATGGACAGTGGTTTTGAGGCGATAAGATAGAGGAGGAGGGATGGCAACATATGATCTAGTGGGGCAATGGGAAGAGCCAACATTTCTTTTGGAAAAGGCTCGTTGAGGACGTCTAGAGGTTGTGCCAACATCTTTAGATTGTGAGTCTTGGGAAATAGGTCCAAGACCTTGCATGCAGACTTGTTCTTTGACTTGGATGGGCTCTAAAATACCTTGCTCATGAAGGCCTAGACCTTTTCCTTGATAGTTCATTTTCTTGAGCATTCGATCTAGGACAGGATTTGTGTTATTCTGAAAACATGATGCAAGTCCATTATGGCCTGGAGGATGATAGGTGGTAAATACACTATGCTTTTCTTCTATGAGGAGGCCACCATGGAAGAATGTGAGAGTACCAAGGGGATATGCAAGCGGCGTAGGTATAGCAATTTTAGGTGATGATGGGGGATCATGAGAAGGAGATGATGGGATAGCAGCATGTGGATAGGTGATATCAGGAGAGGGATTAGGGGATATGATAGGATTTGGATTTGTGGTAGTGGGATCATGTAATGGAGATGGAGATGGAGTGGTGGAAGATTGAATGACAAGGGGATCATGGGATGGAATGGATGGGGGATGGTGATCTTGAGGTGGACTAGATGAGATGGTAGGATCTTGATCTGGAGAAGGGGATATGTTGACATGCTTTAGATTAGGTTCTTGGCATGACTCATCATGTGCAGGAGGCATGATAAGGGAATCTTGGTGGGGATCTTCAAGTGGGGAAGATGGAGGGATGGAGGATTCGATGTAGTCATCAGAATGGATTCGGGTGTCATCGATGGGTTCAATGACTCTTGGAGTAGGAGGTGGATGCTCAATGGATTCAACAGATTTAAAGGATGTGATGGTAGGAGATGGGGGCTCGGTGGATTCAGAGGGTGTGATGGTAGGAGATGGGGGCCCAGTGGATTCAGAGGATGTGATGGTTTCATTAGTGATAGGTGTTGATTGGAGAAGGGTCTCGTCACTAGTTACCGTGGATGATAGATTGGGATGGCATGGTTCCATGACTTCAAGATGTGGAGTTGGGGGTGGCTTCTTTGTTATAAGTCCTTGGAGAATTTCTTGAGTGAGGGACTTGAATGCTCTAGGTTGAGATGGTGTGGTAGGAGTGGATGAAGGATTATGGATTGGTGGACTAGGGTTAGATGGAGGAATGGGATTGGATGGAGGACTAGGAGTAAATGGAGGACTAGGATTGGATGGAGGGCTAGGAGTAGATGGAGGACTAGGAGTAGATGGAGGAATGGGATTGGATGGAGGACTAGGAGTAGATGGAGGACTATGATTGGATGGAGGGTTAAGATAAGGATATTGGAGTGGTGAATTAAGATAGGGGGACATGGATTGTGGATTAGGATAAGAGGATATAGGTGGTGTAGTGGGACAAGAGGATGTGGGGGATGAATTATAATAAGGGTATTGGGATGGTGGATTAGGATGAGGATATGTGGATGTACGATTAAGGTAAAAGGGTGTGGATGTAGGATTAAGATAGGAAGGTACGAATGTAGGATTAGAGTGAGTAGATTGGCATGGAAGATTAGGGTAAGGGGTATATGCGGATGAAGGATTTAGATAGGAGGATGTGGATGGGGGATTAGGATAGGGGTACTGAGATGGTAGACTAGGATAAGAGGATGCGGGTGTTGGATAAGAGGATGATGTAGATGAAGGGTATGATGGATATGACAGATATCCCTTGTCAAAGGTAGCAGAAGCAACATGATTAGGCATGGACAAAGACATAATGGGATAACTCAAGGGGGTGATTGGATTTTGGAAAGTGGGTGGAGAAAGCTTACTAGCAATGATAGTGTCAAGGGGATCTATGTCGTATACCTCTTGATGGACAAGACTTTCGTTATCGTTGTCAATGTAATTAGGGTTTCCCTTGACCACTATTGATGGAGGATAAGGATTCATGATGGTGAAAGGATAAAAAGGATGGATGAAAAGAATTTGGATGGGAACGGATTAAAGATCAAAATAGGATTTGGGTCAAGCTCAGATCAGGATTGGACTAAAGCTCAGATTAGGATGATTGGATGATGCGATGGGATATATTATGACAATAAGATTTGATTATCAAAGGATGATTGCGACACCGAATCTACTTCAAGATGGAAGTAGATTGATTGGGTCGGAGGTGATTGGATTGGATTGGATTGGATAAGGTTGATTGGATTTTGATTGAATAGATCGGATTGGATAGGATTGGATTTGGATTGGATTTGGATTGGACTTGATTGGATTGGATTTGATTAGATTTGATTGGATTAGATTTGATTTGATTTGATTGGATTGGATTGGATTGGATTGGATTAGATTGGATTGGATTAGATTGGATTTGATTAGATTGGATTTGATTTGAATTGGATTTGGATTTGATCAGATTTGATGGGTATGGTCATTTGGTAAGAGATGAGAGGGAGACCTTGAGTTTAATCAAAGGAAGTTACCCTTAACAACCAAGAGCTTTAATTGATTAAGAGGGTGATTACGACACCGAATCCACCTAAAGATAGGAATGGATTGATTGGGTCGAAGGTGATAACTTACGCCACCAAATTTACCTCAAGATGGAGGCAAATTGATTGGGGTCGAAGTTAAAGACCAATAATCAACTTCAAGCGCTATAGTCAATTTGGATATCCACTTTGTAACACAAGGTTAGGACGGTTTGATTATGGATGATGTTTGGAGATGTAAATGATAAGAAGTTATTGGTGGATTAGAGGGAAATTAGAATGAGTGGGTGATTAAGGATGATTGTGGAGAATGTATGGGGATTTAGAATGGTTGAATGAAAGTTTGGAATAATGAGCAGGAAGTTTAAAAGGGGTAAATGGAGGTTTTTGAAAGTTTAAAAGGGGTCCGACGGAGGTTTTTGAAGGTTTAAAGTGACAAAAAGAAGGCTTGGGGTGATAGGATAATGGTTGGGAATGGTTAAATGATGGTTTAAAGGCTGAAAGGATCCAAACGGGGTGATTTTGGGTGTTTGGGAAGGCAGATTTTTCTTTTTGCAGCAAATCAGGGGCGTAATTGCACTTCTGCAGCAAAACAAGGGCGTAATTGCACTTCTGCAGCAAAATAGGGGCGTAATTGCACTTCTACAGCAAAACAGGGACGTAAACGCACTTCTACAGCAAAACAAGGGCGTAGAAACCCTTCTACAGAAAACAGGGGCATAGACGCCCTTCTGTGGAAAATAGGGGTGTAGCCGCCCTTCTATAGAAAATAGGGGGCGTAGCCGCCCTTCTGCAAAAAATAGGGGGGTAGCCGCCCTTTTGTAGAAAATAGGGGGCGTAGCCGCCCTTCTGCAGAAAACAGGGGCGTAGCCACCCTTTTGCAGAAAACAGGGGCGTAGCCACCCTTCTGCAGTGGAACAGAGGCTTGGTTTGATGCAATGGCTATGGCAAGGACTTTAAAATAATAATGATAAGGCCAAATTGTCAAGAGTTCACTGGTTTCTCACAAGAAAACACTCTTAAGCAAATACAACCCTATGATTAGTGTTAAGGGTATGGAAAAAGTGGTCTTAATCTAGGATGCACAAGGTATCTAGGGAGTCCTCGATATACTCTCGGTACATGAGGCACAACTGTGAACACCAGCCTGCCACAAGCGTGAGTCGGGAACCCCAGCAAGATACTGAAGGGCTCGGACCAACTCTTCACATCTATTTAGGTATCACCCTAACTTCGATGCTCCGCCAATTATGACGTGACTGGATTGGGGTACAGCTTTCGCTCTCCCCCTTTTGTATACCCCGCCGGTATGCGTGGTTGGAATCGTCCCTTGGGGTGATGAAATCCCCAAGCAGGTCCCACTATGAAGAAAACACTAACCGCTTCCAACTACTCCCTAGGCTCACACGAAATGCAAGGGGAAAGCGAAAACAAGCTAATACTCCCTTAGGGTAACACAAAAAGACAAGAACAATAAACAACGAATATTACTCCCTCTAATTAAGCTATGTTCTTAGATTAATGCAAACAACAAGGATAATTTTAAAGAAGATTGAGCAAATGGATAGCCCTGCAAGCAAATATTAGATATTTTATCCCACTTTCTCCATCAACTTCACAAGAATATGCTGCAAAAGGTTAGCACAAAACACATGTATCCTTGCAAGAACAACGTTAATGAGAAAAATAGCAATTAAATCCAAAATAAAAACACCAATTTTACCTTCCAGGGGGCACAGTCGCCCTTCTGCAGCAAAACAGGGGCATAGACGCACTTCTGCAGTGACCAGGAGGGCACAATTGCACTTCTACAGTAAAACAGGGGCGTAGCCGCCCTTCTGCAGAAAATAGGGGCATAGCCGCCCTTCTACGAAAAATGTTAGCAAAAAGTGCAATTTCAGCCACGTGGGCACACACGCCCTTCTGCAAAAAAGTGTTAATAAAAAGTTGAAATTTAAGCCTAGGTGGGCGCACACGCACTTCTGCAAAAAAGTGTTAGTAAAAAGTTGAAATTTGAGCCACGTGGGTGCACATGCACTTCTACAGAAAAATGTTAGTAAAAAAGTTGAAATTTGAGCCACATGGGCGCACATGCACTTCTGCAGAAAAGTGTTAGTAAAAAATTTGAAATTTGAGCCCAGGTGGGCGCACACGCACTTCTGCAGTAAAATAGGGGCGTAGATGCCCTTCTGTAGAAAACAAGGGCGTAGCTGCCCTTCTACGAAAAATAGGGGCGTAGTTGCCCTTCTACGGAAAACAGGGGGCGTAGCCGCCCTTCTGCGGAACAAGGGCGTAGCCGCCCTTTTGCGGAAAACAGGGGCATAGCTGCCCTTCTGCGAAAAATAGGGGGCGTAGCTGCCCTTCTGCGGAAAACAGGGGCGTAGCCGCCCTTCTGCGACGTGTTCTTGTAAAAACTTCAACAACAGCAAACGTAAAATATGGGAACTCGTTTGTGGGTCCCACCGGGCGTGCCAGAAATGTATACCCTGATATTTATACTTCTCTAAATGAGCAAAACAACTAAGAAATATGAAAAACAAAATACCAAGGACACCTCAAGATTAGCCAAAAGAGAGTGACAAAACAATAAGGAAAATAGATAGCACAAGACAAATAGTTTTACCTTCCTTTGTTGTTGATACTCCTTTGATTGGCCCTTGCTTAAGATGGGATGTGTGCTCCTTGATGGCTCTATTGAGGGTCTTTACTATGTGCTTGGATGCAAATGCAAGTGGATGTAATTAAAAATTGGATGAGTGCACAAAATGGCAGCATGTAGTTGCAAAATGACTAAGTGTTGAGAAGGAAAATTGGCAGCATAAGGTTACTCCAAAATGAAAGTGTTGTAAATGCCCTTGAGGGGGGGTATTTATAGGAGAATTTGAATTCTCTAAAGAATTCAATGGTCAAGATTGATCCAACAAGGTCAAGATGAAGGGCTATGGTGGGTTGAGAACCCACAAGCCCTCACATCTTGACATGTGGATTGTGAAGTGGCCAAAGGGATATGATGTGTAAGTGAGGTGTCAAGAAGGTACATGAGGTGGAAAAAGGACATGCACCTTGGGGGGTGAGGAGATTGGTCACATGTGGAGATTGTGACAAGTCCATGGTTGGTCACATGTGGAGATTGTGACAAGTCCAAGGTTCTAGAAGCCTTGGAAGGATGGAATGTGAATTAAAAATTCACATATAAAAGAGGGGAATCTAGGAAGAATAAAAAAGGAATTAAAAATTTTGGAGAATGATTAGGCTTAATTAATCAGTAATTAGAGGATAATTAGGGGCTAATTAGTATTAAAAGCCAACTTGCAAAAGTTGGAGGATGTGACACATCCTAATCAAGGATTAGGCATGTGCACATCCTTAATGAAGAGATTAGGAAATGGATTAGGATTAGATGAAAATGACATGTGAGGAATTAAATAAATGTAATATTTATTTAATTTATTTGATGAAAAGAGGATTACGGAGGTAAGGGATTTAGCAGAATTAAAGATATTAATTAAATAACACTAATATTATTTAATTAACTCGGATAAGAGGATGTTTAGATGAAAAGTGGTAAATTTGGATAAATTAATTGTCCAAATTTAGATGTCTACAGATTCATATAATTTTATAAAAAACATATCACTACAAGTCATGACACCATATAAATTTATTTAATAGCGTGTCTAACATAAAATTTTCATTACATAATGATGCTATTTATTTATTAAAAATATTATGACAAGTAAATTCTATTTGTATTTCTTGAGTAAGTATTTACATGCAATACCTTTTTAGTTTGGATAAAAATTAAAATATTAATTTTATACAATTAACACAATAAATTATTTAATGGCATCTATTCTCCATCCTTTTATGGTACTACATTTTGGAGATTTCAATTACTTTTATATTAACATTTTTTGGTACAGTATTTTGGAGAACACATCATCCAAAGACATGAATTAGTATGATTTTTTGAGGCACTTTGCAAAGAAATCATTGTCATTAAGTTAGTAAATTGAGAAAATCATACAATATAAAAGGATCTTAGGTAGAACCAAGGGCTAACTATATAAAGACTAATAATGCTATTTTTTTTATTGTGATTAGATTGAATTATTTAAACCTATATTATTCTAATTTCTTGTGTATACAATTATTATTAAGAAATACAAAAATACATTATATATTTATTATTATGGCATCAAGATCATGATTTTATTGTAGGTCATGGAACATATGGATGAAGAGCACCCGAAGAACTTAATGAAGGTAGAAAAATTGCAGGGATAGACACGTTTAACTTTGGTGTCATTATTTTCTATTGTATTACTGGAGGCAAGTGTAGTGCCCCTCCATTCTCACCATAGATGTGCAGAAAGTTTGACTTTGGAACTTGAAGATGAAGATGTATTGACTTGTGTTCAAGCCTTGTGGTTGCAATATGGGACATGCACTTTTGTTAGTGCTTTGGTGAGTATGGTGTATATTGTCATGTTATTATTATTATGCAGAGATTT
This sequence comes from Sequoia sempervirens, assembly GCA_007258455.2. Lineage (NCBI taxonomy): Eukaryota > Viridiplantae > Streptophyta > Pinopsida > Cupressales > Cupressaceae > Sequoia > Sequoia sempervirens. Next base: position 23,236 of record VDFB02004586.1, on the reverse strand, counting down.
ATTTGGATAGTTAAGTGATGCAATAGTGTGTTTGTGGAAATGGCGACATTATACCATTGGACGTATATGAGACATACGAGAATGAGATATGATTGCTAGAGTTCCTTTCCTAGTACTTCGGCTATTATGCACATGTGCTCTAAATTGTATATTTGAGTGAAAAGGTACTAGGCCATGTCTCCACTTGAATTAGCAGGTTTGAGCATGCCTCTAATCCCAATGGTGGTTGAGGAGATAACATCTAGGACCAAGTTATAACTTAACCCTAGTCATTGTCCCCAACAAGGGACAATGGATTCAATGTGTGATCACCTTTTTAGGTTGTCATGGGACAATGCCCAATATCCTTTACCCTATAATTGGAGTGTTGCATGTGTGTGAATTTTTTGTTGTTGAGTTATGTGATTGTGTGACTCCAATGTCTAGCTTTGAGTGTGGATTCAGTTCTAATGGTACTAAGTCATTTAGTAAGTCAGGTTAGTCACTGTTGTGACCATTTTTTGTTATTTATGTTTTGATATGAATTTTTCTTTTATGTGAGAAGTTATTTCGTGGTTTATGCCTAGCCTTAGATGTGGATTATTTGAGTGAAGTTAGATATTGGGTCGCTCATGTTAGTTGTTATTATTTAATTGTTATTAGTATTATTATGATTATATGTATATTATGTTTTATGAAAATAAAGTTATAAATATTAACATATTCTAATGTTATTTATTAAATATTAATGTTTATTAGTAAATATTTAAATATTAATATGTAAGCATATGTTATATTTATGTTTTGATTTACTATTTTGGTAGAGTGATTATTTTTAAGGAGGTTCTTTTATCTCTTATAATATTTTAAATTTATTTAGTGGGAAACCCTAAACAAATGAGTTAATTATGTGAGTTAATTTGATTATTTAATTTATTTTAATTATTTTATTAATAAGATGAGGATAGGTACTTTAATTTAATATTTTAGTAATTTATTTATGAGAGGATTTTATTTCCTTGTTTTATTTTGGAAAAGAAGAGTCTTTTTGGAAAGAAAGTTACTTTCATTTTTATTTTTCTTTCTTTTTTGAATTTAATTAGTTTTATTTATGAGAAAAAATAGGGAAATGAAAGTTTCACTTTTTTTTGCATGAAATTTTAGAGGATTTTGGAAAAAAAAGAAGAATAGATTTTTGGGAGTTTTTGAGAATGGTGAGATTTTACATAGTTTTGGAGTAATTTTTTGAAGGTTTTTGGGAAATTTGGAGTGGTTTTGAATTGAAATTTGGAGGAGAGTGATTTAGAATTCAATTATGATTTGAGGGGAATAGATTTTGTTGGGGAATTGTGGTTTTTGGAAAATTCTAGATTGGAGAGTCAGAAGTTCAAAATTTTCAGAGCTCAGCATCGAAATCTCATCTATGTCAAGCATTAAATCCAGGTTGTATTTTGAAATCTTTTGTTTAAATTTTTTCTTTTTGAATGTAAGAATAATTTGATCGATTTCTCTCTTTGATTCTTGAAAATAAATGATAGATATTTTTATTCTATGTGTGATTGAATGTAATAACCCTCCTGTTTGCTAGTTGGACTCATTATTTTCTATGCTTTGATTTGATACTTTGATACTGTGAGGGTACTATTATTGTTTGGTTTGGTGGTTTGGTTAGTAGACTATTTGGTGATTATGCTTATACATTTGAGGTCATGGATATTTCTCATGATATTGTGGTTTGGTGATGTTAGTTGATTTCAAAAATATATTATGATGCAGTGATTTAGTAAATTAGGTTATGATATGATCTGTTAGTTTAGAAATGCTATTTCATCATTTATATTATAATTGTTAGAATAGATGTGATGAAAGGACAGTGTAACATCACTCATTCGTGAGTGTCCTGCTACACTGTAATTCCTTCTCACAATGTAATGATTTGATTTTATATATTTATGTACATGTATACGACCTTGTTTAGATGCAGGATTGCAGGTACAGAGTCTCGATTCAACCGCTTTGGCAGGACAGGGCGAGCACCAATAACCCAATGGCATAATGTTGAAACATAGATGACAAGGAAGTCACCCCATCCCATGTTGTCAAACCGTTCCGATTGAATGGTATTGTGTGTCGTTGTGTTGTCATTTCAGTAATTTATTACTGTGGTTTGTGTAGTGTCTTGTTCGTATGTATTGTACATTGGTATTTTATAAGTTATGATTTATTTAACTAAATGGTGGTAATAATTGTTTATTATAATGTTAAATTAATTTGTATTTAAATATTTAAAAGTTTTATTTTAAAAGTCATGTGTTTTAGTCAAATGTTAATTAAATATTAAATTGTGTTTTGTTAATTTAATTAAATTACCTTGTTGAAGATAATTATAAAATAAAAAAATTAAATTATGTGCATAGCAAGTAAAGCTTGCAAAAGTAGATTTAAAAACAAAAAGTATTGATAAAAGGAAACATAAATAAATAAAAGAACATAAAAGATAAAAGGACGAATGAGAATTAAGTGTTGGCTAAAAAAAATGGAATTAAATTAGATAGTTTCTTTTATATTGGATTTTTTAGAGTTTTTGAAAAGGAAAGAGGTATCTTTTATTTAATTGCATAATTGTGAGTTTTCATGGACAGGAAGATTCAGACAGAAGTTGAAAATTAAAATAAAAATAAAAATAATGACTTTGAATGTTTAGATCTTCTAAAGTTTTCTAGAAAGGGATTTGTCATTCTATTGTTTCATGTTTTCTGGGAAGGATTTTCTGAGTAGAATATTAGATTTGAATTTGAGCATGGTATTCTGGAGAGGAGATTCTAAAGAAGGAACGAAAGCTGTTTGAAAAGACTGTTGGAATCAAGCAAGCTTCATCAAAATATCAGCAACGCAGGACTCCAAGTTTTTCTATTTCTTATCTGGTCTTCTGATTCAAAGAAAAAAATAAAATAAAATTATTTGCAATGTTTGTTCTTTGGGGTTTGCACGACGGGCGTTAAAACTTGGTATTAGAGTCAGGTTTACAAATGCTGGGGTCTCTAGGTAGTTAAGTCCATTAGGCAACCTTGCATTTGACTCTTGAGATCACTTGTACCTTTATCTTGTTGCACATAAATATGCCTCGAGGTAGAGGAAGTGGCCGAGCAAGAGGCCATGGTGTTGGTTGTAGAGCAAACTGGCGAAGTCCCTCAGTTCCTAGTTCCCATGGTTCTGAGCATGAGGAACAACAGAGTCTTCACAACAATCCTTCAGTTGGTCAGAACCCAAGACAACCTGGATTGGACGGTCAGTTACAACACATTCTTGGAGAGATTCTAAATTGTTTGGGACCCAGGCCAGAGGAGGAGCTACAGATTGAAAGAGAAAGGTCACCGAGGCAGAGAGAAATAACTTTTGATCAAGATGCAGTCATGGCAGGCCATATGAGGGATTTAGTGAGAGCTCACCCACTGACATTTGATGGTTTGGGAGGAGGACTAGAAGCTGAAACATGGCTAATAGACTTAGATCATTGCTTCGCCATGCACCCCTATGGTAGCAATACCAAGGCTCGGTGCATGGTTATGCACCTACGAGGTTTTGCATCTACTTGGTGGCGTCTTGAAGAACATAAATTACACCTTGATATCAGTATGGTCACTTAGGAATTATTCCTGGATAGGTTCAGGGCTCGTTTCCTCTCAGACCATTGGAGGCAATGTAGGGCTAACGAGTTTCATGATCTCAAGCAGTTGTCTATGTCAGTGGAACAATATGAGCGATGCTTCTATGAGTCGAAGCAGTATGTAGGGATCAACCATGATGAAGGCATGTTAGTGCAACATTTTGTTTGGGGCCTAAATGCTCGCATCAGTGGTGGTGTGCGAGTCTTTGAGCCGAAGACAATGGAAATGGTAGTTGAGAAGGCTCGCTTGGTGGAGGAGAATTTGGCCATGGCCTTGGGTGGTCACATTGGAGTATAGATTGGTAGTGTGCCTACACCTAGTTTTAGCACTCATGGAGGACAGTCACAGGGTGCAAAATCTTCTAGGAATAGGTACCCACCCTCGAAAGGGGGTCAGTAGCAGCAGCCTCAACAACAGTAGTCGAGACAGAAGAAATTTCAATCTCAGCAGGGTGGCAATTCTCAGTATCACAGGGATCAGAACAGGAACCGAGTTTGTCAGGAACGTTTTGTATAGCCTGCACCTAGTTTTCAATCAGCACCGAGTCGAGGAAGCTTTCAGCAGTCAAATGCTCTATCAGGGGGTAGGGGATTTGGCAGAGGTACTGGATGCTACTCTTGTGGGCAACAAGGGCATATTGCTAGATTGTGTCCTTAGAAGACCACCTCAGGATTTAATCAGAGGCCAACTGGATCAAAGCTGATAGTAGGTGATGTAGGGATATCTCATCGTGTATTTGCTATAGTGGATAATTGATAGGAAAACCACTAGAGCACCGCCATTGAGACTTCAGTTGTGTTGCATAATACTAGAATTTTTGTACTTTTTGATTCTGGTGCATCTGATTCTTTTATATCTCCTTTAGTGGTTGAGCAATGTGGACTGGTGGCAACTAGTCAAGGTGTAAAATGGCAAGTTGAATTGGCCTCAAGGTCAAAGCTCGTTGTAGAGAAGCTTGTGCAGGATTGTAGTTTGAGTATAGGGGCTTTGTCAAGTAAACTAGACGTTAGAATCCTACCACTCGGCTCATATGATGCCGTCTTGGGCATGGATTGGTTGTGTGCACACCGTGCTATGATTGATTGTTTCCATAAAGTGGTGCGGTGCATTGATGACTCTGGAAAGGAGGTGGAGATCGTGGGTGTTCAAAGACCCATTTCATTGCGAATGATCTCTACCATGCAGCTCAAAAGGTACTTCCAACAGGGTTGTCAGCTCTTTGCAGTATCCATGAGTGATCTAGAGTCAGAGGAAAGTCGAGGGGTGTCATTGGATCAGTACCCTCTCCTTAAGGAGTTTTTTGATGTGTTTCCAAAAGAGATACCTGGTATTCCACCAAAGCGAGATATACATTTCAAGATTGATCTGGTACCTGGAGCTGAGCCAATATCTCGAGCTCCGTATTGCATGATAACACAGAAACTTTAGGAACTCCGTCTATAGTTGGAAGAATTATTGGCTAAGGGCTTTATTCGCCCAAGTGTTTCCCCTTGGGGAGCACCTGTGATATTCGTAAAGAAGAAGAATGGTTCTCTTTGCTTGTGTATTGATTACAGGCAATTAAACAAAGTAACAGTGAAGAACCGATATCCTTTACCCAGAATTGACGATCTCTTCGATCAGATAAAAGGGGTGAAAGTTTTTTCTAAGATTGATCTCAAATCAGGATATCATCAGTTGAGGATTGCAGATGCAAATGTTCACAAAACAACATTTCATACTTGATACAGACATTATGAGTTCATTGTGATGCCATTCGGGTTAACAAATGCACCTTCAGTCTTTATGGGCTTAATGGATGGAGTGTTCTGAACATACTTGGATAGATTCATCCTTGTGTTTCTCAATGACATTTTGATTTATTCTAGGTCTATGGAGGAACATGAAGAACATCTAAAGTAGGTGTTACAGTGCTTAAGGGACAATCAGTTGTTTGCCAACTTGGAAAAGTGTGACTTTTATAAGACTGAAGTTCAATATTTGGGGCATGTGATTTTAGGTGAAGGAATTTCAGTTGATCCTGCAAAGATTCAGGCCATTGTGGATTGGCCTGCACCCACAAATGTCTCATAAATTCACAGCTTCATGGGGCTTGTAGGATATTATAGGTGGTTCATCCAAGGCTTTTCTAGGTTGGCTCATCCTATCACCTCTTTACAAAGGAAGGGAAATAAATTTCTTTGGTCCGATCAATTGTCAGTTAGCTTTCCAAACTCTGAAGGACAAGCTGACTAGTGCTCCAATCTTAGCAGTACCAGACCCGACAGGTGATTTTGTTGTTTGTACGGATGCTTCTTTGGAAGGCTTGGGGGCTGTGTTGATGCAGGAAGGGCGAGTGATTGCTTATGAATCATGGAAATTAAAGGATCATGAACTTAATTACCCCACACATGATTTGGAGTTAGCCATAGTTGTGCATGCCTTGGTAAGCTAGAGACACTTTCTCCTTGGACATCAGTTCGAGTTGCATACAGATCATCGTAGTCTGCAATACATCTTCACGCAACCGAATCTGAATGCAAGGCAGAGGTGGATGGAATTCTTGTGCGAATATGATTTTGAAGTAAAGTATATTTAGGGCAAAGAGAATGTGGTGGCAGATGTGTTGAGTAGATGCAAGCATGAGATTTATACTGTGGCTCTTGAGGTTGATTTGAAGAGTCAGATCCTTGCAGCTCTTTCTTCAGTTGATTGGTATTAAGCGGTGAAATCAGAGATTGAGTCGAGTAGAGTGTTGGAAGGTAAATTTGCTGGATACTCTTTGGACTCAGATGGTGTGTTGTGTTATGCAGGCCGAATGTATGTACCTCCTACAGAGGGTCTTCGCACCCTAATTTTGACTAAAGCTCATAGGGCTCCTTATTCGGCACATCCTGGAGTTAAGAAGATGTACGCTGATCTTTGCTCACTATAATTTTTGGGTAGGATTGAAGCATGACATCGCTTATTTTGTGGCTAGGTGTTTAGAATGTCAAAGAGTTAAGGCTGAGCACCATCATTCGGCAGGTTTGTTGCAGCCTCATCTTGTTTCGGAGTGGAAGTTGGACACTATCTCTATGGATTTCATTGTCGGGTTGCCTATGTCTTCCAGGCGACATGACACTATCATGGTCATGGTTGACATGTTGACCAAGGTAGCCCATTTCTCTCCCATTCAATCCTTCTATACTACTTCTGTGGTGGCTAGGGTGTTCATGGAAGACATTGTTTGATTACATGGGATACCACGCAGGACTATTTCTGACAGAGATCTGGTATTCACATCTGCATTATGGACATCCTTGCAGCGGTCCTTAGGGACTAAGTTGAATTTTAGTTTTTCCTACCATCTTGAGACAGATGGTTAGACTGAGAGAGTCAATCAGGTGCTTGAGGATATGCTTTGCATGTATGTCATGGACCAACAATCTCGTTGGGAAGATTATTTGCATTTGGTCGAGTTTGCCTATAATAATGGCTATCATAGTTCAATTGGCATGGCTCCATTTCAGGCTTTATATGGTCATCCTTGTCATACCCCTTTGAGCTGGGATCGATTGGAGGACATGGTTCTTCTTGGACCCAAAATGCTTCAAGATATGGAGCAGCAGGTAACTCACATTCGAGAGCATCTGGTAGCGGCTCAAGACAGGTAAAAGAAATTTGTTGATGCACACAGAATTGATCAGAAGTTTGCAGTTGGAGATCGAGTGCTTCTTCAAGTTCATCCTCAGAAGAGCCCTATTTGTTATGGAAAGGGTTCTAAGCTTGTGCCCCATTTTGTGGGTCTATTCAAGGTGTTAGAGCGTATTGGACCTATTGCCTACCGCTTGACCTTGCACCCAGTCTATCATAGATTCACAATGTTTTTCATGTATCAGTTCTTAGACCATATTTTCCTGATGTTACTCATATACTTGATTGGAATGCTCTACAGGTCGAGGATAGGCAGCTAGCTCTCGAGCCTGTGGTCGTGGTGCAACATAGGAGACTCATTCTCAGAGGCAGGGATATTGAGCAGGTGTGGGTCCAGTGGGATCCCAATGATGAGACTTCAGCGACATGGGAGGATGCCTCCCGTATCAGAGAATCCTACCCTTATTTGTTTACTAGCTTCCAGGAGTAAGCCAGATTCATGGGGGGAGGATGTGATAACCCTCCTGTTTGCTAGTTGGACTCATTATTTTCTATGCTTTGATTTGATACTTTGATATTATGAGGGTACTATTATTGTTTGGTTTGGTGGTTTGGTTAGTAGACTATTTGGTGATTATGCTTATACATTTGAGGTCATGGATATTTCTTATGATATTGTGGTTTGGTGATGTTAGTTGATTTTAGAAATATATTATGATGCAGTGATTTAGTAAATTAGGTTATGATATGATCTGTTAGTTTAGAAATGCTATTTCATCATTTATATTATAATTGTTAGAATAGATGTGATGAAAGGACAGTGTAGCATCACTCATTTGTGAGTGTCCTGCTACGCTGCAATTCCTTCTCACAATGTAATGATTTGATTTTATATATTTATGTACATGTATACAACCTTGTTTGGATGCAGGGATTGCAGGTACAAAGTCTCAATTCCACCGCTTTGGCAGGATAGGGCAAGCACCAATAACCCAATGGCATAATGTTGAAACATAGATGACAAGGAAGTCACCCCGTCCCATGTTGTCAGACTGTTCCGATTGAATGGTATTGTGTGTCGTTGTGTTGTCATTTCAGTAATTTGTTACTGTGGTTTGTGTAGTGTCTTATTCATATGTATTGTATGTTGGTATTTTATAAGTTGTGATTTATTTAACTAAATGGTGGTAATAATTATTTATTATAATGTTAAATTAATTTATATTTAAATATTTAAAAGTTTTATTTTAAAAGTCATGTGTTTTAGTTAAATGTTAATTAAATATTAAATTATGTTTTGTTAATTTAATTAAATTACCTTGTTGAAGATAATTATAAAATAAAAAAATTAAATTATGTGCATAGCAAGTAAAGCTTGCAAAAGTAGATTTAAAAACAAAAAGTATTGATAAAAGGAAACATAAATAAATAAAAGAACATACAAGATAAAAGGACGAATGAGAATTAAGTGTTGGCTAAAAAAATTGGAATTAAATTAGATAGTTTCTTTTATATTGGATTTTTTAGAGTTTTCAAAAAGGAAAGAGGTATCTTTTATTTAATTGCATAATTTTGAGTTTTCATGGACAGAAGTTGAAAAAGAAAATAAAAATAAAAATAATGACTTTGAATGTTTAGATCTTCTGAAATTTTTTGGAAAGGGATTTGTCATTCTACTGTTTCATGTTTTCTGGGAAGGATTTTCTGAGTAGAATATTAGATTTGAATTTGAGCACGGTATTCTGGAGAGGAGATTCCGAAGAAGGAACAAAAGTTGTTCGAAAAGATTGTTGGAATCAAGCAAGCTTCATCAAAATATAAACAGCGTAAGACTCCAGGTTTTATCTACTTCTTCTCTGGTCTTCTGATTCAAAGAAAAATAAAAAATAAAAAAATTGTTTGCAATGTTTGTTCTTTGGAGTTTGCATGACGAGCGTTACATTGAAACATTTATTTATTCCAAAATAAAAATCAATACATGTTTATTGTCTTAGTTCTCTACCAATAAAATGGTCTGATTGCGTTGCCCATAATTCTATTTTTCTGAACTGGGTTGGTGAGAATTTTAAAGGGTTTTCGCATTTTGCTTCCTTTTAAATTATGTTCAAAAATCTCAAAAACCTAGATCATAGTTTTTGAGATATGGTTGAAACACGGGGCTGCTATCAGGCTGCTCCTCCATGACTGTAAATACTCTCTTGTTTCTCCTTGTAATTGCAACCAGTCAATGGAAGACTAGGATTTTAGATTTATGAGAATTTGAAAGTGGTTAAATTAATTAAAAATTTAATATTTTATATTTTGAAAAAAATCTGGTTGTTGGGTTTCTTATTTTGTCATTTGGTTGTAATTGGGTACACTGAAAAGAAGTTTTTTTGTGGGAGCCATTTTTTGTTTTGAATTTTGTAAAATTTTGAGTCATTTTTGTTTAACTCTACACATGATGTTGAGTAGTTGAGGGCCAAATCTGAATTGGGTCTTTGATAGATTTAGATTTCGAGTTGACTTGAGTGTTTTATGGTTGTTTTATGGATGACAAATTTACTGGTATCAAAAAGAAAAATTAGTTCAATTTTGAAGTTGTATAGGAGAAAATGGCTCTATCATTTTATCTGTATTGTGTTGTATCATTTGTGCTTGAATGTGTTATTGTATTTATGTTGATAATCCTTTCCCATTTGTGAAAACTTATGTTGAGGTTTTGTACTGTGTAAGGATCACTTATACTAAGGTTATGTATTGTTGGTCCTGATTATTAACTACTAAATTGAAGATTGGCTATTATGTTATAAGATTGTACAAATAATGTTATGTACTTCATTGTATGTGTTGTGGTATAATGACCAGCTTTTGAGTTTCCTATCTATTTGTATTATGTGATTGAGTCTCTAGAAATATCTGAAAGTCTTTGTGGAAGTCCTTGTGATTTTTTAGTTGATTCTTGTTTTAGGTAGTCTCCCTTGGATGTTTTGTGTTAGCCACTTTTTGTATATGTTGCTTGTGTGTGTGTGGGGCCTAGTGTTGTCTCCTAGCATGAAGGGAGTGGGCCTTAGGGTTCCATGTGGTAAGGTGGTATTTCTAAACCATCCATTTGGGTTTAGGCGGTGCAATTCATGCGCAACATGGAGAGTCTTTCTTTTCACTTTATTCTATAGCTAAATTTATGTGTAGGTGATATTTCCATGAAAATTTTGTTCAATATGTATTTTATATATATATTCCTCTTAGATGAATATATCTTGTATGTTGTAGCATTCTTGTAATGAAAATGTAAATAAGTCGATGTAACCTTGAAGATATATTTATTGTTGTTTATTATGTAATGAAAATGTTAACATAGAAATGTTGTATTTAAGATGCATATGAACTTAATTTAGTAGTAGATGTGATATATTTTTATGTACCTATTTCATGGCGTTGATTAATATTAGGATCATATTGGCATAGTGTTAGATGAGGTTTGTTTATAATTAAGTTATGTTATCATATGTAATTTGATGTATGAGATTTAATTTACATTCAAAGAATTGATTGGATGCGATCTTAGTATATCAAATGTCTTTCTATAGGCTTAGTTAGTGTAGATGTATTGTAGTGGCGATGTTAGGGGACCATGGTGGATAAGTGTGTAAGTGGACTATGATTAATGTTGCTTTTAGGTCATAATGTGATTATGATATGATGTTAATGTAATGATGTCATCCATATTAATTTGTTGAGTTGCATTAGTTAGTGTTACCTTAGTTTCTTTTAAAAAAATAAAAATTATTGGCATGTTGTTGAAGGTCTTTTGTGTTAATCCATCAGGTCCCTTAGTGGGGCGTTACACTTGGTATCAGAGCCAGGTTACAGAACTGAGATCTCTGGTTAATGTTGTTGCCAATGTCTAGTTATAGTAACTTTTCCCATGGATGTGTTGTCAAATGTCTGATGTGTGGCTAGGTCATAGAGACCCTTGTGTTAGATGACATGTTTTAATCTATACACCCAGTTGAGATGTTAGATAGAGGATTATAAACTTTGTGTATTCTCTTGTTGGGTGTGATTCCTTGAATGGTTTTAACTGTTGATTTTTTTTGTGTTCAATCTTGTTTCATTTCCATAATTTCTAGTTCTTTAAAAGTACAAATTTAGTTTGGGAATGCATGTGCGGGTTCAAATTAATTAGATGATAAGTTTGCATGTGGAATTTTTTGAATTTGACTAAATGTGCATTGAGAAAAGATGTTATTTTGCATAGCTAGGCTACTTATGTGGTTTAAAAGGGAAGTCCTAGCCTGAGTATGTCATCTCTTCATGTGTTTTTTTTGTGGTTTGTAGGAGAGTCTACACCCATATGTTGTTTAGTGCATTTTCATAATGTTAAGAATATATTGCATGTAAAAGGGTTGTCAGTATAGACTAAGGAAAAGTATGTAGATAGTTTATAAATGAATTACTGTTGATCTTTTGTGATTGCTATAATGCATGTTGAGTGATGTAATAGAATCCTAATCTTGTATTTAGTTATGTTTATAAATGGAAAACCTGTCTATGGGTGGTGGTTAAGATTTAGGTAGAAAGTGACTTAATTTTCCTTTGTATAGATGTTTCTTTGGAAAGGTTGCATTTGCAAGTTGTTTGCATTGAATTAAATTATCTTGTTTCCTCTTTATCTTAGCCACATATAGTTAATAAAGAGAATTAGTCTTAAACCACATTATAATAGAAAATCATTTAGGCTTGAAACTTGTATGTTTAAACCTTGACTGTGAATCAAAGAAATTATGTTTGAAATTACTTGAGTGACAAATCTTATATTCTCTTGAAATTGCACTCCTTATCTTTGATTTATGCATAAGATAGATTATGAATGAGACTGAGTGTAGTTGCTAGGTATTTAATCAATGCAATTAGAAGTAAATTTATGTGATTAATCTTTGTTTTACATTGTGATATTTTTTTTTGGAAAGGGCTATGTTTGTGGAATAAATAAGATGATAGTACATAGAACTAGGTTTCTATTTTGAGAAAATATGATGATTGTATTGGCATTTGAATATCTTGTTTGATATGTGTAGCTGAAACCTATGATATAATGTCTTTCTTTCTTACTTTTGTATAAATATAAAAGATTTATGTATTAGATGTCTTGCATGTTGAATTATTATGAGGGAGTAACATGTGAAGTAATTAAGTTTAGGCATGGGATATGATGTTTGAGTAGGAATAATCACTACGAAAAGATTTAGTGTTACTTGTACTGGCCTAGGATAAAGTTTGAGAGAATGTGGGGTTGTGTTTTGGAAACAAATAGGTGAATTCTTTTGTTTTGTGAAAATTTGAATAACTTGGGATGAAGTAAGAGTTGATGGTATTTAGGAAAGGCCTACATGAAGTAGTAAGAGTTAAGTAGAGGATCATTATTATTTTTTTGTGAATATAGAACTTGTGTATAATTTGTTGAACTTTGGACACATGAATATTGATGTGAAAGTATTAATGATTCTTGGATGCATTTATAAATTTATGGTGCTTATGTAAAATTCTTATTGTGGAATAAAAGTTATTTTGCATATGCATATGTTATGTGGATAGAATGTTATACCGAATGAATAAAAGTGAATGCAAATTTGTTAAGTGGAGTTGTTAAGTGATCATGATGATATTGAAATTGACATTTAGTATCATATGATATATGGAAAAGAGTAGAGTGAAAGAAAAAAAACTGATAAAGGGTTATAGATAATATGTAATGCTATGATTTTGGGAAGGGAATCACATTGGTTATGGAAATAAATGTACTCATGATATGTGATCCTTGAGAAGTAATGGAATTGTGTATGCAATTATACCCCCTGTAAATGTGAGAAACCAATAACTGTGCAATGGTTGAGTGTTGTGAATACCTCGTACTTGCTTTGTGTGCCCATAGGATGGTTATATTGTGTACCCATTCATAAGGGATATATTGTATTTTTTGGTGTGGGATTAACCATACCATTATGTGTGCTTGTATGTCTGTTACTTGTTTGAGGGCCAACCCGTGTGTGGTTGAAATTTATATATGAGTAGCCAAAAGATAGTTTCATAGATTCTTTTCTTTTGGTTCTCCAGTCCATCAATTCGTGAAGGGGTAGTAGCAGCCATGAAGTTCCTTGGGTGGAGTGTGCAGCGTACACATATAGTGACGCAGAGTGGTCTTAGATCAATTGATCCCAAGGAAACGTACTCACTACTTCCCCTTATGATGGATCAAGGTACTTGATCCATATGTGTAAGCCTAATCCCCACAGTTTTGAGTACAACAACATTGGTTTGTTAGTGCATGCCTAGCTGTCCATAGGGATGTTGAGCTGGCATTAGCAAGTCAACCTTGTCTGTATGAGAGGTGAAGCTCGGGTAGCCCCATATTAATATATTCTTATATACATTATGTATACCGTATCTGTGTGTGTTTCGACATGATGCAATAGATACGATGCCACACCCCACTAATGTTCTGACACAGTGCTGGTGATGATGCCGTGTTGCTGATGGTAGCGAGCTGGGCTCGAGGACATGATGCCACGTGCATAGACATGTGAAGGTGCACTATGAGATTGTGTTATGATAGCCTAATTTTGTGATGAGAATAATGAGGCCTCACACACTTGTAGAGGGATACTCATGTTTTCTTTCACTACTAGATTTGACACCATTTTCTGACGGGCGTTCGTCGGTCGTTCAAAAAATCTCTGTCAGAAGAGCAATGCAATGGCGAAAATCTTTCCATCACTATTTTTTCGTCGCAAGGCTGATGACAAATTAAACGTCGAAATAACGGCAAAGAATTGTCGATCGGCAGCATCATGAAATACCTGGGAATTTTGTCAGAATATCGATGAAACCTTTGTTTATCCATCGATGAATTACACCAGAAGTTCGTTGTCGGTTCGACGAAATGGGCAAGAAGTAGCATGGAAACAACATGGAATGTTCATCAAAATAGCGACAAAATACTAAAGTAGCATCGAAAGAACACCAAAAGTTCATCGAATGTGTGATGAAATAGGCAAGTAGTAGCGTCGAAACAACACGAAAAGTTCGTCAACTTTGCGATGAAATTAGCAAGGAGTAGCGTCGGAAGAACACTAAAAGTTTGTCAAAAGTGTGAAAAAATTGGCAGTGAGTAGTGTGGTAGCAACGCCGAAATTTCATCAGAAGGGTGACAAAATTGGTAGGGAGTTATGATGAAATCGTCGTCATAGCTATAGCAACTTCGTCGAGCCTTTTTGTTGATTCATCGGTGGTTATCGTCAAAATTGCGACGAAGAAGCAAAATTTTAAAAAAAAAAATTATATATTCGTGGAAATGTACCATTGCAAAGACTGACGACTGATCATACATATAGACTGCATATTGGTTTGATGCTTCAAATGATGCATTACCTTATTGAGCTTCTCTTTGTTATGAGTATAGTTTAATATTCTCTACTTAACAAGGCCAACCACGTGACGGTGGAAGCTCATTTCGCCCCCCCCTCACATCACTCTCAATTCCCCATACCCAATCATATAACATTAATCATTGATTCATCCATTAATAACATATAACATTCATTCATTCATCCATTAATAACATATAACATTCATTCATTAACATATAACATCATTAATTAACATATTCACATTCATTCATTAACATATAATAATCATTCTTTCAATTTTTACATATTATCAAAAATATGGTTGTCATGATATGATTACAATCACTTTTTTTTTGTTTCTTTTTGAAAGCTACATAAAGCTGAAGTGGAGTATCATTTTCTAAATCAATATCTATCCCCCCTTTAGTTGTTTTGTCCCTCTGCTCATGATCTTAATGTACACGTAGTCGTCTGCTCATGACATGGACGCCGCTTCAAGGGGGGATCTGTTGCAATAAGAAAGAAATGTTAAACTGATATGTTTTATTATTATTGTTACAAGTATTTGATTAATTAAAAGAACATTAGAGTGGTTCTCTTTACCTGATGGGTCCACATCATGTTCCTGAACTTTTGTTATAGACTCATGCTCAACATGTTGAACACACTCTAAATCCTGATCTGCAGTTGAAACATGAAAGGTTACATTAATTAATACACCAATTGAAATTAAATATGTTTAAGAGAACATGAGGGTGGTCCTCTTTACCTGATGGGGCCACATCATGTCCCTGATCTTCTCTAGCCTGATCATGCGAACACGTTGATCACGGCTCTACATGCTCTAAAGTTGAAACATAAAGGCCACATTAATTAATACACCAATTGCAATTAAATATGTTTAAAAGAACTTTAGAGTGGTCCTCTTTACCTGATGGGGCCACATCATATTCCTGATCTTCTCTAGCCTGATCATGCTCAACATGTTGATCACGCTCTACATGCTCTAAAGTATCAGGATACACACCATGACCTTCATCTGCACGTTTTGCTTCACCCTCACCAGGCTGCATTCCAATGTCATGTGCAATATATATTGTCATTGCTTGAGTGTTTAAAATAAATAGGCATGTAATTACTTTATGGTGGAAATTAATATTGAATAGATTGCACCAGTATTCAATTTTTAATAAACTTTATTGAGTTTATTTACCTGCGTGTCGGATGCAATGGAAGATTGTGTTTGCCCAGTCAAGACTCTTAGGCTCACCACGTTCCATAGCCTTGTCGAAGGCAATCTTCGTGTCCTCTTCTCTGCGGGAACTCTATTGAATTCAGAGTCTCTACATTTTGCAGTAAGTAAGATCATGAATTTTGTTTCTATGGTGTGATAAAACCAAAATTGTTTTCAATTTATTATAATTTGGATGCAATATTTCATTTATTAATACTTACAATTCATGTAGCTAATTTCATATAACCAGGTCTGCTTTTCTAGTCTTGCCTTTGTTGCCTTCAATGTGTCGGGCAGCCTATGAAAAGTTTGGAATATGTTAGATTATGTAAAAAGAAAGAGTAATCAGTATATAATTACATTGTTGATAGTATCACACATAGCATACTACTTTAAAAAAAAAAATTAATGGCATTTCCATAGCATACAAACATTAAGAGCATATAAAACACAGAGTTCAATCCATGAATTATAGAAAATAGATTTTTGTTGGTTATATTCATATCACTGATTACATTGCACAAAACATACTACAACTACATAAATATTAGATGGTGATATTTGTCTATGCTACCACATTTTTCATACATGTCTACCAAAGCATTTTATCAAATCAGCCTTTCAATCGCCTTGTCGCTATGGTGGCTAAAAGCCTAAAATAGGTGCTTTCTGACAAACTATGGATGCTTGGAAAAAATCTATCAAAGAATGATAGTATGCAATAGCATAGAAAAGGCAGTGAGTAGTTTTAAAAAATGCCTCGAAGAAATGTTGTCTCATAGGAAGCGGAATGCCATGACAATCCATAGCAATTTGCTTGTCATGGCATTCAAGCAGTGGTATATCTACTCACCATGAGACCACATTTTTGAAGCATTTTTCAAATAGTTCTCTACCTTTTCTATGCTACCACATTTTTCATAATCGCTATGGCTAAAAGCCTAAAACAGGTGCTTTCTAACAAGCTATGGATGCTTGGAAAAAATCTACCAAAGCATAATATAGTAAGCAATAACATAGACAAAGCAGTGAATTGTTTGAAAAAATGCCTCAAAGAAATGCAGTCTCACAGTGATGGAATGCCATGACAATCCATAGCAATTTGCTTGTCATGGCATTCGCCATGGCATTCCATCACCATGAGACTACATTTCTTTGAGACATTTTTTTCAAGCAGTTCACTGCCTTGTCTATGCTACCACATTTTTCATACATGTCTACCAAATCATTTTATCAAACAGCTCATTGCCTTGCTGCTATGGCTAAAATCCTAAAATAGGTGCTTTCAAACAAGCTATGGATGCTTGGAAAAAATCTATCAAAGCATAATATAAGATAGATATATAGTTGAACGCTTTCTAAAATGCTCAAGAATTTGTCTTGCTGAGGATGCAATGCCATGACAATCCATAGAAATTTGCTTGTCATGGCATTCGCTATGGCATTCCATCACCATGAGACCACATTTTTTTGAAGCATTTTTTCAAATTGTTCACTCCTTTTTCTATTCTACCAAATTTTTCATACATGTCTACCAAAGCATTTTATCAAACAGTTCAATGCCTTCATGCTATGGCTAAAAAGTAAAAACCTCAAACAGGTGCTTTTGAACAAGCTATGGATGCTTGGAAAAAATCTACCAAAGCATAATAGTAAGCAATAACATAGACAAGGCAGTGAATTGTGATGGAGCCTCAAATTTACATCTGGGATTTCTTTTATTATTGGCTGGTCTTGTTTATCCGAGTGGTGCCTAGGGCTAGAGTTATTACTTTTCTTTCATAAACCCTTGGTTTTCTGTCTTTGGTATGGGTCTGTTCTATCGTTACTTTTTGGAGAAGGTTTTTAAAAAAGAAAACAACCTATGTCTCATTAACTCATCTAAGGCCTGACCCCTTTTAATAAAATGATAAATATTTAATTGTTGGCCTCCTTTTATTTACCAAAGTCTAAGTTGGGTTTGTGCCTTATGTTTTTAAAACAATCTTATGTCATCGACCGTCGTTGCCCTAAGCCACATCCCCTTCCTCGGGTTTTTCCTCCTAAGTAATGTTTAATGTTTTGCAGGGGTTATTTGATGGCCAAAAATACATCCTGACCGCTCCCTGCCATATCATGATCCCAACTTGAGCCATCGCGATATCGCGGGCAATCACCATGTGTCCCAGGTTGCTGATGTTTGAAAAGCAAATAAAATGATTTAATAAATGCATTGGACTTTAGTGTGTTATCATGTGGGTTACTAAATCGCCTGAGCGGTGCACGTGTTTATAATCAACGGTGATGTTTTAATCTTGATGAAAAAGTTGTTCAGTGAATAGGCCTTAAGACTGTCCCTTGTTTCACTTGATCGTGGTCACCAATGAAGAGATCAACGGTTTCCCGCTATCGCGCAATCCCAACTTGAGCAATCGCGATATCGCGGGCGAGCGCCACATGTATCTTCCTTGCATTGCATATAATGTTGGGCCCTAGGGATGATGTGGAAGGCATTGTCAGCATTTTTAAGGAGGACCATTCAATGATCTGACTGAAACAAGAGATCGATGGCGAAGATTTAAATCTACATCAAATACAATTGAAGGCGTTGGTACTGTATTCAAGTAGGCTTTAATGGTGAACGAGACGTCTATTGGCAATGTTCATAAAGTTCAAGTGTTTAATTGTAGACTACTTTCACCACTAAGGAATTCAAGCATCTTCGAAGCAGTCTAGAGCCAGAGATAGAGCTTTCAAAAGCAATTTCAGCAAGAGTTTTATTTTCTGCAGAATGCGAATTTCCATGAGTTATTTTCTTCATCACTGTTATGTTCGAATGTGTTTCTTGTGAAAAGCTTTGCTGTGTTGATTAGGGTTTTTCTAAATTAAGATTTTAGGGTTACTATTTCTTTTGAATTGTGGGAAATTGCAAATTCTACTGTGTTTTCATTTTGAGTAGCACTAGTCTATTCACAATTTGATTTTTTGAGAAGCCCTAGTTGTTTAAAATGGCGCCAACAAAACAACATTCTGGCCATATTGACTACATGCAAAGGAATCTGTATGATGATTTCCTTGACCAATTTCCCCTGTCAACAAATAAAAATAAGAGGGGTTTGGTTTTGATGAGAGGAACAGCCTTAGGTGAAGGGTTGAGATATAGAACCTACAACATTGCAGATGCTAGGGTACCAATGACAGGTTTAGAACTGTTTAGAAGATGGTATGGCCAACGAAATGCACCTCATCCTTTTTCAAATGGTTGGAGGTATGATATGGGAAAGCTTGTAGTACTGAATGTGTTCCTTGATGTTGACCTCCTCCTGGCAGTGGCTGCGAGATATGATCCTATCACAAGGGTTATAAGGGATAATGATGGTGAGGTTTTACTGAATGTAAATGCAGATGTAATTTAGAGGGTTTTTGATTTGAGTGAAAATGGCTCATTCTTGGTCTAGATTGACTTCAAGGAGATGAAACAAGAGTATTCCAAGATTCAACCTTTTTTCAGATCAAAATTGCTTCCTCCTCATCTAGTCAGGGCGGGCAGTTCCACGATTCATATCAGCCCGACTGATCAAGAATGTTTCAGGTTAAATTGTTTTGCTGATCATTTCTTGGCAACCTTCTACTCACTTTACCAAATTTTAGGTTTCAGTCCTAATACTGTGATGCCCATTGCCTATATGTTTATGGGGGCTCAAATTCAACATCCCAATTTCTCTGTAATATATGATTATGCTTCTTTCCTTGCTGAAGAATGCATGAGGGTTTGTTGAACTTATTTGTGGGGGACACTAGTGCTCCTTTCTTGGCAATTTTGTTAATGCATATGTTCTGTGCTATACTTCGGGCTTTCCTAGAAGATGGAATTAAGGAAAATAGTAATGGAGAAAGGCTACCAAGCATGTGCCTAGAGTGCAGATATGTCTTACAACAAGAGGGATGCTAGCTATGTGCAGTTTGACAACTGCTTTGCTTCTAGGCTTAGGGCTAGACTAATGGTAAATATGCCAAGAATTCCTGAGGATTTGCATGATTTCCTCTGGCCCAAAGCAAGAAGGTTTGAGTTAAAAGTATGTCATAATTGGGGTGACATCATTCCATACCCTGTAAGCACTATCTTAAGGGTTTATAGTTTCCAAGGAACCCCCCATATTATTCCATACAATGTACCATCAAGAATGGATTTGGTAAGAGGTTTGTATACCGATGCATCCAAGAAGATAACTCGACGCAGTTATGAAAAGGACTTTATTCCGGACATACCGTTGTCTCGATTTTGTATTTTCCAAGGGTGGATGGGTGGGTTTATTTTGATCAATTTCATTGATTACCATTTCAAAGAATGGATCCGTATAAGCAACATGATCCCCGGGATTCTTTTGCTCGGCTTAGACAAAAGAATCAAGGGTGGCAATTTTCCCATGTTTTCAACTTTCCCAAGACGATTAGGAATGAATTGACGGGGTAGGCAAGAATTGAATAAAGAAAATGGACTCCATGTCAAAAATTGTTGGCCCTAAGGCATAAGTTGGATCCGGTATGATCCATTAATGGAGTTCACTCATTATTGGAAAAAGAATTGATTTCCTGATGAGTAATTTCAGAGACATCATGAGCACCCTGAGAACCAAGAAGATAAACTTGGAGGTAGATTTGAAAATCTAGGGATTGGAGGTGAGGCCTTTGGAAGAAAGGCCAATTTGTCAGCCACCAATTGATAGGCCCTTATACAGAAGAAAAAGAGATAATAGCAGTGATGAAGAGGTTGGAGATAGAAAAGGTAAACAAATAATGAAATCCTCATCACAATCTGGCCAAGGGATTAGAAAGCCTGGAGGAATAAAGATTGTGGATCTTGATTCACCACCTCAAGATGACCCTATGGAGCCGCCGCAAGAGCCAAGCCCTAAAAGGGAAATAATTGAGGAACCACAAGACACTTCGGTGGATGAAATAATTTTCACCGATCAAGACATGCAAGTTGGCACCCCTTCACCTCCTAAGTCAGCACAATTGGTGTTGACTGATATAGATATAAAAGGATAGAATGTTCAGGATGTAAGGATGCTGGCCTGGAAGGCATTCCTGGATGATGATGCCTTTGTGAAGACTCCTGTGTTCTTACAGTTGGTTTGGAGGTTGAAACTTCAGGAATATCAAGACAAATGCAAGGAAAGAAGAGAAACAAGGCATGATAGGTCTGATAAGGAAAATGATGATGAGGTCAAAACCGAGCTAATAGAGTAGTTCAAGAACCTCACCCCTGATGAAGGAAGGAAAATTGTGTCTCAAGTTGGTGTCCTACTTCTCCCTGAATGGGACATTGCTGATGCTGTAGCTTTTAATGCTATCATGCAATCAAAGCATCCTATGCAAGGTAGTGACGAGGAAGTCAATGCAGCACTACAAGACTCTACCTTTAGTGAGGAGTATGAAACTTTGGTGATATGGGCTTTAGCATCTTAGGGAAGAAAACCAAATGTAGCTGATCTCAGTCCAAATTTAAGGGGTGGGATCATCATAAAGAGAGTCTCTGAAACCTCAACAATAGAGGCCACAAGCTTAACACTGAATGTGGACAAATTGGCCCAGAAAACAACTAAAAGAGATGAGGCTGAGAAGAAAAGCTTGACGGAGAAATATAACACAATGATTGGGGAGTATAGTAGGATACAACAAAGAAATGTTGAGTTGCAATCTGAAGTAGATAGGCTGAGATATGGACAGGTGGGAGAATCTTCCAGTGCTACTGCTGCTAGAGCAATACCTATTGCTTTAGGGTCATTACCCCCTATTGTTCCAATCATTTCTATTCCTGGATCCCCAATTCAGACAGCTGTTGATAGCCCTACACCAGGGCCAGTTGAAGAAGAGGTTGAGCTTTCTACAGATCCTACCAAAGAGCAGATGATAAACAAAGTTACAAAATTATAGGCTGCCCTAAGGGCGAGTGAGGATAATGCTATGGCCAAGAACAATGAGGTGGTAGACACCGTTATAAGGCATTTAAATGAAAAGATTGATTCTAAGCTACTAGTTGTACATTCTTTGTATTCTTTATTCTTGGAGGGAATTCAAAATATTAACAGAGACAAGGAGGTGATTTTGCCCCTGATTGAAAAATGGATCCCTAGGGCCACTGATTTAGACATTATGTTTAAGGCTTCTAGGTTTGATGTGAATAATAGGCCCCAATCATTAAAGCCTACTCAAATTTTTCTGAAATCATTGAAGGGATTCCAGGCCTTGCCTGATGATCTGAGTAAGAAAATTAGGGAATTAATAAAGAATTTTGATGATTGGGATGACGCTTTCCTGCCAGATATAATCGATACAAGTGGAAATATTCAGACATTGCAGCAATAGCAGGAAAAGGCAGAGGAGGTTATTTAATAAAAAAATTAAATTAATTTGTGATGATTCAAATCATGACTTGCTGGTAAATAGCATGGATAAAATAATTAATCCTAGCATGTTTCTGGAATCATTTGAAAGGGAGGCCAACCAGGTTGTAGTGAAGTTCACACCTTACAGTACCAAGATGAAGGAGGTGATGTATTTTAATTGGCCGATAGATGAGGAATATTAGAGTTGGGTTGACAAGTACTTAACTGAGGAGGAGTGAAGCGGTGTATAGTACCGGCAACTGACAGCTCAACAGTTATGTATAACTAAATTTTGGTTTTGCTCCATGGCAGTTTTGGGTGTAGTTTTTGAGGAGTAACAGATGTTGTGGTTATTTTGCAATGAGTGGAATCAATAGAAAGATGCTCTGGGGTTTGGTGGTTGTGTTTTCAGTTTTGAAATGGGATGTACCGGTCCAATTGATCAATGACATGTGTAATTTCTGGCCCGATGCTTGTTGCTCCTTCATTTTCTATAAGAAGGATTTCAAGGCCAGAAATTAGGGCTGGCAAGTTAGATATTATTTGTAGTCGAGTCTAGGTAAAGTTGCAGAGAAAGAAATTGTAAGAACTTTTGTGAATACTATGGCAATTTAGGTTTGGGTTATTTTGTAAAGGGTTTTAATTAATTAAAATGCTTGGATGAAATCATGGATGGGTATGTTTGTAAAAGGATTAAATAAGAAGTATCAGGTTGGGGTAGAAATTGATAATGTTGTAATACAACATTGTCAGGGATCCTATATGCTGAGTATTTTAATTTGTTGTCGAATTGTGACTGTTTATGAGTTTGACTCCGCAATGGTATATGGCACTGATCTAAATCATACAAGTTTTTAAATCTTTGTGTCTGTATGTTTTTGCTTAGGGCTTGCCACCAAATTTGCAAATTAAATGACTATCATAAGATACAGAATAATGTTGTAATTATCTCATGCTCTAGGTAGCTGACATTACTGGTGA
>VDFB02004585.1:0-49260 GCA_007258455.2 Sequoia sempervirens | reverse complement strand
GGGTGTTCAAGAACAAACTGAACAAGAATGGAGAAGTTATAAAAAATAAGGCTAGAATTTTGTGTAAGGGGTACTCACAAGTGGAAGGAATAGATTTTGAAGAGACTTTTTCTCTAGTGGCAAGAATGGAAGCTATTAGGATGTTTTTGAATTTTGCAACACATAAAGACTTCAAGGTGTATAAGATGGATGTCAAGTCTACATTTTTGAATGGTGAATTCAAAAATGTAGACTTGACATCCATCTTATACGCCTTGAAGTCTTTATGTGTTTCAAAAGCCAAAAACATCCTAATAGCTTCCATTCTTGCCACTATAGCAAAAGTCTCTTCAAAATCTATTCATTCCACTTGTGAGTACCCCTTACACAAAATTCTAGCCTTATTTTTTATAACTTCTCCATTCTTGTTCAGTTTGTTCTTGAACACCCATTTAGTTCCTATCACATTCTTGTTTGTTGGTCTTGGGACTAGTTCCCATGTCTGATTCTTCTCGATTTGCTTCAACTCTTCTTCCATAGTTTTGATCCAACTCTCATCTTTGCATGCTTCAGTTATTGTTTTAGGTTCTACCTCAGAGAATAAAAAAAGTTTACTTGTTCCTCTGTCATAGCAACTTCTTCTTGTTAGTACACATTTTCTCTTATCTCCAATGATTTGATCTTCATAATGGTTCTTCTACACATACTTAGGAGTCTTAGGATTCTTTTCTAGAGCTTCCTCTTCCACTATTATATTTTTTCTTTCTCATCTTCTTCTTCTCTGCAAGGGGGTTCATCAGGTTCATATCCTTCTATCAACATTGAAATTTGATGTCATTCTTCATATACGTTGATACTAGCACTTTCAACCATCTTATTCAGCCTTTTTATAGCATATGTATGCCTTGCTCTTTGTAGAGCATCCAAGGAAGATTCCTTCATCAGATCTTGCATTAAACTTTCCTAAGTTCTCTTCATCTCTCCTGATATAATATTTTCTTCCAAACACTCTAAAATATTTCACAGTAGGATGTTTTCCATACCATGGTTCATAGGGGGTCTTTGAAATGTTCACTCTTGCTTGTCCTTTGCTAAGAATGTACACTACAGTATGAATAGCTTCTTTCCAATAGAATTCTGGTAGATTTGCTTCCTTCATCATGGTTCTTGCTACTGCTTGAACTATCATGTTCTTCCTTTCCACAACTCCATTTTGTTGAGTCCTAGGAGCTAATAAATTCCTTTTTTCCCATGATCTTCATAAAAACTGATAAATTCATTGGAGGTGAAATCACCACCTCTGTCAGACCTTAAACATTTTATTTTCAAATCTATTTCATTCTCAACCATTGAATTAAATGCTTTAAACTTATTTAGACCTTCTAATTTTTCTTTGAGAAAGGCTACCCAATTCATTTTAGAGTAATCATCTATCAATAACATAAAATACCTGTCACCTTGAGAGCTTCTTATTATAGTAGGTCCACATAGGTCTATGTGTATAAACTCCAAAGTCTTGCAGTAGAATACTCTTTAGTTGTGAACCTCTTCTTTGTCTGCTTTACAAACTGATGCTCCTTGAAAATTGCATTGATAGGCTTTGTAATTCTTGGCAGATCTCTCACAGCTTTAATAGTTTTGATCTTTACTAGAATATCAAAATTGATGTGATTCATTCGTCTATGTCATAGCCAAATTTCATTTATTCGATACATAAAACACTTAACACCACCACCTTTGAGTTGATAAACATTTCCTTCTATCCTTGTTCCTGCCACAACCAATGTTTCAGAGCTTCCTTTTCTAATTTCACAAGCATCATCCCAAAACACCAAATTGTATCCTCTACTACACATTTTTCCTACACTAAGAAGATTATGTCAGAGACCCTTGACATATAAAACATCATCTGTTTTATGCTTGCCATCAAAACTAATTGAACCTTTTCCACAAATCTTAGTAGATGTATCATACTTTTCAAGCTTAACAATCTTATTCTTATCACCAATCATATGATTTGAGCATCCATTATCAGTTATCCAGTAGTTTCTCTACTCTCTTGCATGAAAAGCAGTCAACATAGTTCCTTCAATACTGTAACCTATTTCTAGAGCGATTTCCTTCATACATCTTTCAGGATCAATAGAATTAGTTCCAACATTTAAATCCATGAACAAGCATCCATCATTCAGATAGTTTGATTCCTTATCATCAGACACACTACCATATTCTTTAACATAATAACTCTTCTTGACATATTTACCTTTATGATCTTTGTTTTTGTCACTTGCAATTGTTATTAGAGATTTAGAAACATAATGATCTATCCTTCCACAATTGAAACACTTAAAGGGTAACTCACTTTTGTATTTGCTAGTTCCCTTTTTCAATATTCTTACTGTTGGCCCACAGTTGTCTTTGCACCAAAAGATCGACCCTGTTGATTCCCGATACAACTGCTAGAGTTAACGGATCCATGGGAGGGGGTTAGTGCATGTCACGAATCCCGAGGGGAGCGCTGACCATCTTCCAACAAAATCCCCCCAGCATTACTCGAGGGGATTCAAACCTGGAACCTTTGGCTTTGATACCACTTGTTGGTCAACAGTTGTCGTTGCACCAAAAGATCGACCCTGTTAATGCCCGTTACAACTACTAGAGTTAACGGATCCATAGGAGGCAGTTAGTCCATGTCACGAATCCTGAGGGGAGCGCTGACCATCTGCACTTAAAAAAATTTCTTCCACGTCATCAAGATCATCTGGACTAAATTTATCATTCTCTTTCTTTTTGACTTTAAAAGTAAATACTTTCCTTAGATCATCTTGGTCAAACTCTCTTAATTAAAAAGTAGTTAAAGCACCAAAAATATCTAGAATATTGATTCAAATTCTAAGCTTCTTTGATAGCAAAAAATTTAGCACTATAAGCTTTAGGAAGAGTTCTCAATACCTTTTTCACAACTTTGCTTTCCTCCAGTTTTCCACCAAGACCATTGATGGCATTGATAATTTCATCCACTCATAGCATGTAGCTTGAAATATATTTATCTTTTAACATCCGTAGGGTTTCAAAATTGGCTTTGAGATTCTACATCTTTGCTCGCTTGACCTTATCATCTCCTTCATAAATGCTTCACAACTTTTTCTAGATCTCATTTGCAATTTTGAGGCTTATCACCTTCACAAGTTCTTAATCATAAATTCCACTCAAGATAGCATTCCTTTCTTTTCCATTATTCTCGTAATCTTTGATCTCATCATCACTTGCTAGAGAAGTAGTAGGCATTGTGTATGTAGTTTCAATTGACTTCCAAACACTAAACCGAATTCTAAAAATGCTTCCATCCTAGCTTTCTAGAAAGCATAATTTGATCCATCAAACATAGGGACCTTGATACCATTCCTGTACGCCATCAGATCTATCTCAAGTGGTTATTCTTCTTCCAAAGAACCACAAATTTGATACCAATTGTTAGACACACAAGAAAACTGAGAAGGGGGGTGAATCAGTTGTGCATTATAAAATTTAAACCCTCGTTAATCTTCAAACCCTTATTAATTAGCATGAATGTAAACAAAATAAAACACAAACACATTCACAATCATACACCATAGAACACCAAATTTATGTGGAAAACCATAATTAGGGGAAAACCATAATGAGGATTAACTCACATATAAATGAATAACAACATCAAATATAATAGGCTCAATGCCAGGAGGACTCACTATCCAAAATATAAGAGAATGGAAGAAGACTGTTATAAGGAGGTTCACTACCTCAGAGCAATAGGAAGATCCACCATGACAACTCTACACCATCTGTAACCTTCAACTCACTGTCGGAAGCAACTTCATGTTCACTAAAAATGCAGACACCTTTTTCTCACTGCATTTGGTAGCCTTATTCATTTAAGCTCGCACTTAGATCGCCAAACTTGATCACATTCACATCTTGCTTTGCATCTCGCAACACACCACATATCTCCAACAATTAACCTTGCTTATATACCCTTCACGACCTCAAACAACTTTGTTTAGGTCATCCTCAATGAAATGTATGCACCTCAAACATGCAACCAACAAATAGGTTAGCACCAAAAACTTCCATGATGCAAAGAAGTGAAGGAAAACCATGCTAAGGGTTAACTAGGACCCAAATCCACATTTACACACTTCACCATGCTTCCACAAGCAATGAAGCATATCCACGAGTAAGGCTAACATGCCAAGTTAGCTAGAACTATATTAACACTACCAAATGTTTAATCAATTCACTCTTCATTAGGTCCAAAAACATCCTACAGACCATGAAGCAACATTAGATGACATTCTAGAATATCCCATGTAACATGCCCCTTGCTCAGCTCAATAATTTCTCCTATGTTTTACCACAAGTGAATTTAAACTAATTGCCAAACACATAGCAAATAAAAAAATATTTTCAAAACAAGATAATATGCACATATATGGTAGCAATAAATTATCTTTCTCATTTCATTCAACGAAATGTACAATATTTCCAAAGAAATGATTTCATAATCTTAGATACAAAATACATTTTCCATCTTTCAAAGAAACAGATGCAAGATACATACATAGCTCATATGAGCTTCACTAGCAATAGAAATACAAATGATCCAATAAATCCCCCTTCAAATCTTGGCTCGCCGATAAAGAGGAGAAGCATCACTTAAGCGCTTTTTTTCCATCCATGGACTAACTATGGTCCCCCGCACATCTACCACATATGGTTTAAGATGATCCTACCCTTTGATGAAGAGATTTGGTCTAGAAACCTCTATATACTAGACAATCTTGAGCTAGTGTTGTGTCCTACATAACTAGAACTTTACCATATAGTGTCTATAGTCTATGTGTATGACAATCCCGAACTAGCATGCTCTAAGATAACACAATGAACTGACAATTGTTGGTTTTTCCTAATTGTTTCCTAATAAATGAATAAATACATATATATATATATACACATATGTATGTATATATATATACACATATGTATGTATATATATAAACACACATATACATATGTATAAATAATATGTGAGAACATGAATATCAATATGAATATATTTATGTGTGTGTGTGCATGTGTGTGTGAATAAATATATATATGTGTGTGTGTGTGTGTGTGTGTGTGTGTGTGTGTGACTATTTTAATTTTTAAAAGTTTTCATTTTGGAAACAAAGAAATTGTGGAATGAATCTATAACTCCCATGATTATTGGGAGAAGGGGCCAACCCTTCCATGACCAAAAGGCTACATTCAATCATTAGAAATGGGATAAAGGGGTGGCCAGGTAGGGTGGTGGAGATAGGGGAATTCATGACCACTATCTCCCAAAAATAGCAATAGGAGATTTGGACGATGGAGAGAGATATGGATGGGCAAAGAAAAGGAAGGAAAAAAGCAAGAAGAGAATCACGGTGATCGACTAAAGGAAAAAGCAGAGAATTTGTAGCTTGTTTCCATTTCTCAACACCAGTTGCAAAGAAAAGAGGTAATGTGAATCCTCCTACTTGTTGATTTTTGAATGATTTTCATTCTTGAAACATCAATTTAGCTTTTGCGAGCTAACTCTTTCCATGTTTTCTTTGTTGGCGGTATTGTGTTTGAGTATACTGGCTCGACTGGGCTGAAGCCTTTACAATGAATCTTCGCTATATTTTACCCTGCGTAACGGGATTGTGAATAGACCACATAGCTAAATCTTACCTATATGTTTATCTTCCTAACGATCGAGCCAATCGACCAACCCATGGTTAAGCATTTCAAGGTCATTCGGCCGACCCTTATTATAGTACTATCATATCTTTCCATTAATGTAGAGCATTGTTTATTTTTGCTCAAAGCCTATGGCATTCAACTTATTTTGTTACCATAGTCCTATGGCACCATGATTCATGGTCGAGCAATACTTAATTGCTGATGATTGTCACAAGAAGAATGACATGTATCATTCTATCATTGCCTTATTCTATCATTTCCCCATGTGGTGGAAACCCATGGTAAAGACCATGCACGACCTAACCAAAGCCTTACTGACATTTTATTAGCACACATCGTGCTTTGTGAATGTTAATTTGGAAGAAAAAAGTATTGTTCTAAGTTAATTTTGGACAAACGATTCAATTGTTCGATGATAATCTTGAAACAAATGAGATAATGTTCGTGTATGTTTAAATGGTAAATCGACACTATGAAATAGATTTCAGCCTTTTTTCCATGGTTGTGGGATGTAGAATCCCATATGGGTTTAACATGCAATAATAATGCATACGTATGTAATTTTCCTTGTGTTTTTCTATCGATATTTATTTACTAGTGTTTAATATGGGTCGATCAATGACCACTGTGCTTACTATTTTACAAGAATTACATTTGGGAATTTTTATACAAACACACATCCCACTATAACATTTAGGCTATCGATTAACATGCAAAATTTGTCAATGAATCGATAGCATGTTACCATTTGCAAGGTAACATGTGTATCAATCATTTTATTCGTGATATGGTTAAACTTGTTGAAAAACTTATTTGATATGTTGTTGATTTATTGATAAATTTCGTAAGTTGATACATTGGAAATTCTCCATATGAAACATACAGATATATTTGAAAGTTTAGATATTTCCAAAAAACTAAACTTGTAACTCATTAAATGAATTCTTCTTTCCAAATGAAAAAATGTATCTTTGGTTATGAATACTAGGAGAAATGTAAATGAACCGCATTGGATTTATGTATATAGATATTGATTTTGATTTAGTCGAAAAAGTTGATGTTACTTTGTTTGAATATGGATTTCTTGTATGAAGGATAATTTGTCTTTTCTATTTAGAATGTATACGCATCTTCTAACTTTGTTCTACTTAGGCATATATGTGCATGTGCATAAACACTTCTTTATGCACATGCACATACATGCAGTATACCTTCTGATTTATCTTGTTTAATCTTGATTAAGATTGTTATAAATGATTTGCAAGAAAGGAACCGTGTAGATAGAACAATATGTGTTTGTAAATATGAATCTGATAGACTATGATAAATGAATGAATGGTTGTACCTATAAGAAAATGGTTGATTTGTGGTTATCTAATGAATGAAATGATACATGAATTCTATGTAGACTGTAGCACACTAGAGAATGTTTTTAGTAAATGGTCTAAAAGGGAGGGATACCCCTTTGATATGGTAAGCTTTTCTTTCTAGAATGGGTGCCAAAGAGTGTAGATTTGCTTTTCCAAATCTAATCATAGTTGTATTTTATGCAACATGAGCTTGGCCAAGCTTTGCAATCACTTTTCTATAGTTTGATATGGAACAGACTATGTTATTTATCCTCTCTCAGTTATAATGTATACCTAACATGGAACTTGCATATTCTAACAAAGTAGATAGAAATGCATGTAGTTACTCACGCACAAATTCCACCTTGCAAATTGTATCTCTTGCTAAGTGTTATGTGCAGGGTTGTGCATTCTTCGACTAAGTGAAGAATTTTGGGGAAGAAAATTCTTTATGGTTGGGTGGAAAAATCACCTCAATCATGTTCTCATCCACCAATGGAGGCGATCTGTCACAAGGAATCATATCAGAATTCTATATGTATTTGTATCATTGATGTAATTGAATGATTGATGTAATGATAAAGTAAACTATGTAATTGAGAATTGACTATGTGGCATTAAGTGCCAAGTCAAACTTGTATGTAGCAATTTGACATGTGGAAATGAATAAATATTTGAAAATTTCAAATTTATGGGTGATTTATGAACATAAAAGTGCTTAATAGAGTTACCTTTTGAATTTGTGTCACAAATAGAAATTATTCATTATGTCAATTTTGGTTAATTGGTAGAAATATAGTTGAGAATGTTACATTTGGTATCAGACCTCAAGGTTCAACTCTAGGCCTATGAGCCCATAATGACTAAACTAGGGAATAGTAAATCCTTAACTAAATTTGAGATGTCGAGAGAATGACCAAATTTGGATTGGTTGTAGGAGATGGGAAGGTCAAAGTTGGGAAGAAAGAAAGGGAAAACCAATAGGACTACAAAAAGGCAAACTGTTATTGAGGAGAATCCCAAACCTGAAGACCAATCCAAGATTCCTAATGAAGAAACTCTAGCACACGCCCTCACATGTCTCAAGCTAGAGAGAGGAAAGAAGATAGAGGATGCCAAGTGGACTCTTGAGACTAAGAAACCCTCCATAGTTAGAGATTGGCCAATAGGATGTGGACCAAATGTACCACTATTGACTAAGGAGTAGAAGGAGTGTCTGTGCACACATCTTGCCTCACCCAAGAGGGAAGATGTAGATTTAGATGAGGATCTTGAGGAATTTCCTCTTTCCAATAATGAGGGAACTGCTTAGAGCTGAGAAAGCTTTTATAAATAAGGATTAATGTAAATCCAAACATAATATAAATAAAGAAATATTTTTGTTGATTAAAGTCATGAATCTTGAAGGCTTGTCTTGTTGTAATAAATGTGTTTGTATTCTTTTTTTTTCTAAGCTTGCAAGTTGTGTGCTTTGTAATCGTAAATGCAATAGCATAAACATAAAACATTTTTCTTGAATGCTAAACATAGCTATGACACAAGTCAACTGTGAGTCACCGTGGTGACCACCAGACAAGATGCAGGTGGTAGCAGACAGGACAATGGGCCAAGCAAGAGGCTAGACCAAATCTTGGAAGTCCTGAACTAGAAAGAATCCTGAATGGACCATTTGGAATAGGAGGTTTGAGGGGTGTGAGAAGATTGAAATCTCAGGAATGAGGTAATCAACCAAGGAAAAGGGAACCACAATTAAGGTCAGATTGAGGAAGAATTGGGAAAGGATCTTAAGAAGGTAGCACCACTGAAGTTTGATGTAAAGGCCATAAAAGATGGGGTTGGGGCCTAGATCATACAAATAGAAAAATATTTTGGGATTTGCATCCTATTGAATCAAACCAAGGCTGATTGGGTAGCATATCAATTATCTGGTGAGGCAGCTACTTGGTGGGACAACAAGATGGCCGAAGAGAGACTTCCATTAGAAGGGATTACTTGGGAGTTTTTCCTCGAATATTTTAGGAAGAGGTGGCTACCACAATTCTTCATTGACAAGAAAATGATTGAATTTCAAAATTTAACCCAAGGAGGCCTGATAGTAGTGTAGTGTTGGGAGAAGTTTACCAACTTGCTTAAACATGTGCCACAGTATAAATCCGACAAGTGTTTCTGGATTTGAAAGTTTATTTTGGGACTAAGACCCCACATTGGAGCTAAAGTGGATCTTTACAATCCTCATACCATGGAAAAATCTTTTGAGAAGACTATTAAGAAGGAACAAAAGTTGCAACAGTTGTCCAATCTCCGTAAAGGATCAAATTCTAAGCCTTGGTTCAAAAACAAAATATTTTAGAAGGGTGATAGAAATAAAGGAAACAAGTCCCATCATATTAGAAGTTTGAAAAGGGGATGCGACCCTCCAGATAAGGAAGAAGGAAACTGGGGTAGAAGGAATAAAAGGGCTAACAAGGGCAATGATGCTTACAACAACACCCAAGGGCACTCAAAGGAAGATAAGTTTGGAATCTAAAAAGAACCACATGACAGATGTTAAACTTGTGGGGGAGATCATTATGCATCTAAATTCCCTCAAAATTTGAAGTCACAAAAGGAAGGAAACCAACAATAGACCCCGCAAAACAATATCCATACAACGATGGATAATAGGCAAGTAGAGTACTAGGCTTCTCCAATACGATTTTCGGGTAAGCTCTATGGCTGAATTGTTTCTATTTTGACAAATATTGGAGCTACTGAGTGTTTCATAGATGCTATAATAATTTCTAAGTTACCCATTCAACTTGGTTATATGAAGAATTCATGGTCTTTCCAGTATGGGAATCAAGCAGAGTGAGTAGTACATTCATGTCTCTTTTGCAACGAAATGGAAATTCCTAGCTTCATGACCCAAGTTAACCTTTATGTTGCACCATTAGGATCCTATGATGTAATTTTGGGAATCAACTGGTTGACAGAGCACAAGGCAATAGTAAATTATGAGGATAAGATGGTGAGTTCTTTGGATGATTATGGGAATCCAGTTGAGATACATGGGTAGCAACGACCCCTGGAACTCAAATAGATCTTAGCTATGTAGCTTAAGAGAGCTCAGAGGAAGGGTTGTGTCATTTATGTGATGCATGTCAGTGATCCTGACAATGAGAAACCATACCTTGATGACTATTCAATTCTTAGAGAATCCCATGATGTGTTTCCCGAATATCTCATCGAGATGCCTCTAAAGCAAGAATTCAATTTCTCCATCGACTTAGTGCTAGGAGTCGAGCCATAGTCTAAGGCCCCATATAGGATGACCACCACAGAGCTTTATGAATTGAAAGCCCAGCTACAGGAGTTGTTGCATAAGGGGCTTATCAAACCCAATGTGTCACCATGGGGAGAACCAATTATATTTGTAAAAAAGAAGGATGGAACCTTGCATTTATGTATTAATTATTGGATGTTGAACAAGGTGACCATCAAGAACCACTACCCTCTTTGAAGGATCAATGAGTTATTCAATTAGATGAAGGGAGTGATAATATTCTCAAAAATAGATCTTAGGTTTGGATACCATTAGTT
The DNA here is from genome assembly GCA_007258455.2 of Sequoia sempervirens. Taxonomy (NCBI): domain Eukaryota; kingdom Viridiplantae; phylum Streptophyta; class Pinopsida; order Cupressales; family Cupressaceae; genus Sequoia; species Sequoia sempervirens. The sequence continues at coordinate 38,602 of VDFB02004585.1, read as the reverse complement.
GAGAATAAAGGAGGAAGATATTCCAAAGGCAGCTTTTCAAACTTGGTATGGGAATTATGAGTTCGTTGTTGTACCTTTTGGGTTGATCAATGTGCCCACAACTTTCATGAACCTTATGAATAGTGTGTTCTAGGACTGTTTGGATGAATTTTTCCTAATTTTCATTGATGACATTTTGGTTTATTCTAAGACCCTTGAGGAACATGATCGACACTTGACGATAGTTCTGCAGTGTCTAAGGGATAAGAAGCTTTTTGGAAAGTTATCCAAGTGCTCATTTTATTAGGAAAAGGTACATTACCTAGGTCACATCATCTTAGCAGGAGTGTATGTGGATCCTAAAAAGATAAAAGCAATAGTAGAATGGCCAACACCTTAGAGTGTGTCAAAAGTGCAAAGTTTTATGGGCCTTGCAGGATATTATAGAAAACTTGTGTAAGGCTTCTATAAAATAACAACCCCAATAACATTTCTTCAAAAGAAAGGGAAGAGGTTTGAGTGGACTGAGAAATGTGATCAAGCTTTCCAGCTCCTCAAGGAAAAGCTCACTGCAGCTCTGATATTAATTATCCCAAATCCCAATGGTCAATTTTCAATGATCATAGATGCTTCAAGAGATGGAATAGGAGCAGTGTTAATGCAAGAAGGGAAAGTGGTGGTATATGAATCTAGGAAGCTAAAACAACATGAAGAAAACTATGCGCTACACGACTTGGTGTTAGTAGCTATAGTGCACACCCTACATATGTGGAGACATTATCCTTTAGGGAAGCCATTCGAGCTCAAAACAGATCAACTAGGATTGAGATACATATTTACTCGACCTGACCTTAATGCACGTCAGAGGAGGTGGCTAGAATTCCTTGGCGAGTATGACTTTGGAATTGAACACAAAAGGAAAAGAAAATAAAGTGGTGGATGCTCTTAGTAGATGAAGACATCTGGTAGCCATGACCTCAATGAGATTCAAACTGAGACAACAGGTGATGCAACACTTGCAAGGTGATGAGCATTATGAGAAGGTGAAAAGGGCTCTGGAAGAGAATCTGTCAGATCATTAATTCAATGGGTACAAGATTGAACCAAATGGTACCTTAAGATACTATAGATGGATGTACATTCCAAATTCTGGAGAGCTTAGGATGCTAGTTCTAGACAAGGTCCATAATGCACCATATTGGAGACACGTCGGAGTTACAAAGATGATCACAGAATTAAAAACCCTATACTTTTGGCCTAGACTCAAGAGGGATGTCATGGAATAAGTAGCCAGATGCTTGGAGTGTTAGTGAGTCAAGGTCGAGCATGTGCATCTAGCAGGGCTCCTTTATCCTCATGATATACCCGAGTACAAATGGCAAGTGATTAGTATGAAATTTTTGCAAGGGATACCTTTAAGCAAGAACATGCATGATGTCATTATGGTGGTAGTCGATAAGTTGACTAAGGTGGCACATTTTATCTCAAGGAACCTTAAGAATGGATCATTGACCTTGACCAAGAAATTTATCCAAGAGATCTTTCATTTACATGGAGTGCCAAAGACCATTCTATCCAACAGAGATACACGAATGACATCAAGGTTTTGGACCACTTTGAATGTAGCGTTGGGAACAAAGTTGAATTTTAGTTCAACATACCATCCTCAGACTGATGGTCAAATTGAAAGGGTAAATCAGGTATTAGAAGATCTCCTTCGGGTGTGTTGTATGGATCAACAATATAAATGGGAAGAGTATCTACCATTGGTAGAATTTGCTTATAATAACTCCCATCATGCATCCTTAGGTATGGAACCTTTTGAGGCTCTGTATGGGAAAAAATGTCATACTTGCATCAGTTGGGACAGATCGGAAGACATGACCATAGTGAGTCTTGAGATATTGAAAGAAATGGAAGAGCGGAAGAGGTTTATTAAGAGCAGACTAAAGGAGTTAGAAGAGCTATACCAACAGAAAAAAGAACCTTTAGACAATTTACAATTGGAAATAAGGTTTTCTGAGAGTCAATCTACATAAGAGCTCTATTACCTTCGAGAAGTCATCCAAGCTAGCTCCCAGATTCGTCGACCCGTTTGATGTGTTGGAAGTTATCAACTAGGTTGCATACAAACTTGCTCTACCCCTTGCTCTAGCTCGACTCCATAATGTGTTTCATGTTTCATTGTTAAAACCATACCACCCGGATGCATCTCATATACTTGATTGGTGTTCTTTATAGGTGGAGGATCCAGGAGTGGTGCTAGTGGAGCCCAATAGAATTCTAGATAGATGCAACATCAAGTTGTGAAACATGGACATTGTTTAGTAGAAGGTCTAGTGGGACCAATATCATGAGGACAATGCTACATGGGAGGATGCGGAGGAAGTAGAATGCACCTTCCCTCATTTACTTTCTTAGATAGACTATTCATGATCATTTTGTATTAATTCCTAAAATTTTGGATTGGTATACTATGATGTTTTGGCATGGAAACAATATCAACCATGATTATTTAGAAATCAATACTTGGCATTGGCATGCTATGATGTTTGTCTTGAAACAATATGAATTGATAAACATATGTAAAATTAATTTTGCTTGATCATACATTGGGATGGTGTCTCTTTCAAGCGGGGAAGGATGTCATATCTTGATTTCATTTTTGCATTATAAATATTGAGGAAATTGAAATATTTGGGAAATAGAATTTAGCATTTTATTTATGGAATTTGATACAATGCGATGATGAAAATTGAAAAATGAATATTATGCAATTTCATGATTTAAGAAATTATTTTCACAAGATTATCAGTTGAAGGTTACTGATAAGTGGACAACTGTAAGAATGTGTATGCAGGAAATAGGTTGAAGGACGAGAATTTGATTGAGGTAGGCATGCTTAGTTGGATGACCATGGTAAGCAAGAATATAATCTATAATCACACACACCATAGTAGATCATGACATTTGTATGTGATAGAAAATTGATGTATTTCGTTCATATTGGATGTGAGAATTTTAAATTACAAAAAGAACGAATCAGTGCACTTTGCTTGAACCAAATTGATATTTGACAAAAGTTTGAAAAGAAAACTTATCATCAATGCATATATTTATCATGTGTAAAAGTACTCACATTGGTTGTTCCTTAAACAAAATCGAATTTGTATTTGAACAAGGAAAGAAAATATTTGTGTTGCTTGAATAGATGAGCATATGTAATTATATATATGGGTGATTTATAATGTATAGATGAATAAATACAATATATACATATATGTATGTATATATATGTATGTGTATACACACACACATATACGTATGTATAAATAATATGTGAGAACATGAATATCAATATGAATATATATGTGTGTGTGTGTGAGAGAATAAATATATATATGTGACTATTTTAATTTTAAAAGTTTTTATTTTGGAAACAAAGAAATCGTGGAATGAATCTGTAAATCCCATCATTATTGGGAGAAGGGATCGACCCCTTCCATGGCCAAAAGGCTATAGTCAACCGTCAGAAATGGGAGAAATGGGTGGCCAGGTAAGGTGGTGGAGACAGGGGAATTCATGACCACTATCCCCCAAAAATAGTAACAAGAGATTTGAACGAGGGAGAGAGATTTAGATGGGTGGAGAAAAGGAAGGAAAAAAGAAAGAAGAGAATCATGGTGATCAATTGAAGGAAAAAGTAGAGGATTTGTAGCTTGTTGCCATTTCTCAACACCAATTGTAGAGAAAAGAGGTAATGTGAATCCTTCTAGTTGTTGATTTTTGAATGATTTTCATTCTTGTAACATCAATTTAGCTTGTGCAAGCTAGCTCTTTCCATTTTTTCTCTATTGGTCGTATGTGTTTGAGTATATTGGCTCGACCGGGTCGAAGCATTTAGAGCAAATATTCGCCATATTTTACCCTACATAGGGGGGTTTTGAATAGACCCCATGGCGAAATATTACCTGTATGTTTATCTTCCTAAGGGCTGAGCCAATCAAACGACCCATGGTCAAGCATTTCAAGACCATTCGGCTGACCCTTATTGTAGTACTATCATATCTTTCAATTAATGTAGAGAATTATTTGTTTTTGCTCGATGCCTATGGTGTTCAACTTACTTTGTTACCACAGTCCTATGGCACCATGATTCATGGCCGAGCGATACTTAATCGCTAATGATTGTCACAAGAAGAACACCATGTATTGTTCTACCATTTCCTTAGTCTATCATTTCCCCATGTGATGGAACTCTTGGTAAAGACCACACACGACCTAAACAAATCCTTACTATCATTTTATTAGCACACATCGTGCTCTATGATTGTTTAATTTGGGAAGAATGAAGTATCATTCTAAGTTAATTTTGGATGAATGATTCAATTTTTCGATGATAATCTTGAAACAAATGAGATAATGTTTGTGCATGTTTAAATGGTAAATCGACATTGTGAAATAGTTTTCAACCTTTTTCTATGGTCGTGAGATGTAAAATCCCATATGGGTTTGACATGCAATAACAGTGCATGCGTACATGTATATATAATATATATATACATATATACGCATTTTCCTTGTGTTTCCTTGTCAATATTTATTTACCAGTGTTTAATTCGGGTCGATCAATGACCACTATGCTTACTATTTTATAAGAATTACATTGGGAATTTTTATACAATTGCACATCCCACTATAGCCATTAGGCTATCAATTGACATGCAAACTATGTCAATGAATCAATAGCATGTTACCATTTGCAAGGTAACATGCGTATCGATCATTCTATTTGTGACATGGATAAACTTGTTGAAAAACTTATTTGATATGTTGTTGATTTATTGATAAATTTCATAAGTTGATACATTGGAAATTCTCCAGATGAAACAAACACACACACACACACACACACACACACACACACACACATATATATATATATATATTTGAAAACAGGAAATTCTAGAAAATTGAACTTGAAACTCATTAAATGAATTCTTCTTTCCAAAGAACAGATGTATCTCTGGTTATGAATACTAGGAGAAATGTAAATAAAAAACATTGGATTTATGTCTGTAGACATTGATTCTGATTTGATTGAGCAAGTTGATGTTGCTTTGTCTGAATATGGATTTCCTGTATGAAGGATAATTTATCTTTTCTATTTAGAATGTATGTGCATCTTCTAACTTTGTTCTACTTAGGCATATATGTGCAAATGCATAAACACTTCTTTATGCACATGCACATACATGTGGTATACCTTCTTATTCATCTTGTTTAATATTGATTAAGATTGTTATAAATGATTTGCAAGAAAGGAACTGTGTAGATAGAACAATATGTGTTTGCAAATATGAATCTGATAGACTATGACGAATGAATGAATGGTTGTACCTATAAGAAAATGGTTGATTTGTGGTTATCTAATGAATGAAATGATACATGAATTCTATGTAGACTGTAGCACACTAGAGAATGTTGCTATTAGATTATCTAAAAGGGAGGGATACCCCTTTGATATGATTAGATTTTCTTTCAGGAATGGGTGCCAGAGAGTGTAGATTTGCTTTTTCAAATCTAATTAGAGTTGCATTTTATGTAGCACAATCTTGGCCAAACTTTGCAGTCACTTTTATATATTTGTTATGGATTAGATTATGTTATTTATCCTCTCTCTATTGTGATGTATACCTAACATAGAACTTTCATATTCTAACAAAGTAGATAGAAATGCATGTAGTTAGGCACGCATAGATTCCACCTTGTAAATTGTATCTCTTGCTAAGTGTTTCGTGCATGGTCATGCATTCTTCAACTGATCGAAGAATTCTGAAGAAGTGAATGCTTTGTGGTTGGGTGGAAAAAGCACCTCAATCACGTTCTCATCCACCAGTGGAGGCGAGCTGTCACAAGGAATCATATCAGAATTTTATATGTATTTGTATCATTGACATAATGAGAAAGTAAACTATGTAATTGAGAATTGACTATGTGGCATTAAGTGCCAAGTCAAACTTGTATGTAGCAATTTGACATGTGGAAATAAATAAATATTTGAATTTTTCAAATTTATGGGTGATTCATGAACATAAAAGTGCTTAATATAATTAGCTTTTGAATTTGTGTCATACATAGCAATTATTCATTATGTCAATTTTGGCTAATTGGTAGAAATCTAGTTGAGCATGTTACAGTTATTCGCAGGTGTTACCTAAAGTGAAGTGAAGTGTGTTTCTCTTTGCCATTGATGTAAAAGGGGGAGAGAAGTCTGAAAAAACAAGGAGAGAGTGAAGTCTGAAAATCAAGGAGAGAGTGAAGTCTGAAAATCAAGGAAAGAATTGATGTCAAAGGGGGAGAGAAGACTGAAGTCTAAAATGTAAGAAATTCCTCAATAATGGGGAGTATTGCTTGATGCACGGTTGCTTTTGTGAGTTGGTGTTGCCATTGCATATTTTCTTTTGTCATTGATGGTTTGTTGCCATCAATGACAAAGGGTGAGATTGTTGGAGATTTGTGTTGTTGTTGATGTCGATAGGGAGATTGGTGTCTTTATGTTGTCATTGGTGTCAACCTATGCCAACCTCTAGTGTGGTGTTGATGAGAAGGATTTGTTGATGTAGCTAGTTCACTTGGTTTTCAAATGCTTTTGAAAAAAAATGATAAAGAATAATTTACAAGGTGTCAAAGTTGTGTTTTGCAATGTGATATGCATTTCTTCATGGTTGAAGATGTGCTTGTGTGGTTTGGATGAGATGATCAAAGGTGTTCAAAGGTGTTATATCTATAGTTTCAAGTTCTATATTGTGCGGAAGTGGAAATTGTGTTTGACAGTATGTTTTCCTGTGAAGAAAAACATACTGTCTAGGTTTCTTGTCTTGCAGATTTGGGAACATGCTAATATTGTCTGTATTTACCTTCCCTTGGAGTGTTGTGTATTTAGTTGTTCCAAATTGTTGGTTAATGAGTTGTATGTTTGTGGCAGTGTGGTTGGTTACATAAGATGTTCAATATTCTCAGTTGCAGGTGGTTGCGATAGTGTTGCAAAATATTTTGATGATGCTAGAATATTCTTGGATGTTGTGTCACATTGCTTCATGGTCCACAAGATATTTTTGGACCTAGTGCAGAGTGAATTAATTGTTTGGTAGTGTTAATACAGGTTTGTCCAACCTAGCATGATAGCGTTACTTTGGATATGCTTCATTGTTTATGGAAGCATGGTGAAGTATATTGGTGTGGATTTGGGTCCTAGTTAACACTTAGTGTGGTTCTCCTTCACTTATTTCCACCACGAAAGTGTTTGGTTTCGACCTATTTGTTGGTTGCATGTTTGACATGCATACGTTTCATTGAGGCCGATGTAAACAAGGTTGTTTGAGGTCATGAAGGATATATAAGAAAGGTTAATTGTTGGAGATGTGTGGTGTGTTGCAAGATGTGAATGTGATCAAGTGTGGTGATCTGAGTAGGAGCTTAAACGCCTAAGGCTACCAAATGTAGTGAGTAGAAGGTGTCTACATTTTCAATGAACCGAGAGTTGCTGGAGGCAGTGAGCTGCAGATGGTGTAGAGTTGTTTTGGTAGATCTTCCTGTTGCTCTAAGGTAGTGAACCTCCTTGTAACAGTCTTCTTTTGTTCTCTTATATTTCAGACAATGAGTCCTTTGGGTAGTGAGCCCTTTCGATAGTGATCCTATTGTATTCGGTGTTGTTATTCATATATATGTGAGTTAATCCTCTTCATGGTTTTTTCTTGATTATGGTTTTCCACGTAAATCTAGTGTTCTATGGTGTATGATTGTGAAAGTGTTTATGTTTTAGTTTGTTTATGATCATGCTAATGCTTAATAAGGGTTTGAAGATTAATGAGGGTTTAAATATTTTAATGTACAATTGATTCACCCCCCTCTTAGTTGTCCTGTGTGTCTAACAAATCATCACTTAGATTTATATGAAATATATATGGAGGAATTATCAATGAGAATTTAGGTATGATCAAGCAATTTGGTAGAACCATAATGTTCTATTTTTCAACTACTTGATAATATCAATAGGAATCACTATCATCCATGATTGCAAGCCTTCTATTATTATGAACAATCATCAAAATATAGTACAACACCCATGAAATGAACCAACCAATAACCTAAAATAATGATATATACTAAAACATTGGGCATCACATGGAATGCAATATCGAGTGTAAAAGGTCTAAGAGTGATGGAAAAGGATCCAAATATCTCAATATTTAACCAAAATATATAAAAATTGATGCTCTTAAATAACACAGGGATGAGAAAACTCATGAGACACAAATGAGATATCATATTACTTCTAATTAATATGCTCTAGAATAGTGATCACCTTTAAAGGAGTAATATTAGGATAAAGAGTAATTTTAGCTAATGCTTACTTAAAAATATTCTTATGTTTTGGGTGAATGTATTAAATTCTAAAGATATATTCTAGGAGTATTTATAAGTTGATTAAGTACATTTTATCACTTAGCCATTTTTTAATATATACACAACATAGTTATTACCTTTTGAAAAATAAGGATGCTATGAAACAAAGAAGACTTAGCAATGAAGGTAAGACACATGTAGATATAGAAGACATTTAGGTAAAGATCATCACAACTTGTAGAAAATGATTGTAAGGCATAAAAATGTCATGCATAACTAAGGAAGATGTAGCCTCGTCGCTTAAAGTATCCTTCATAAATGTATCACAAAATATTGAAGATATGCCACGGGTATCCATCATTATACTTGTATTGTGTATCAGATAATGTGAAGGAAAAGTTATTTAATGATAAAGTGTCACTATGTTGAAGTACATTAATAGTCCTTTCTATGAGAGAAATAGAAATAACATGACTTATGGATAACTCAAATGAGGGTATCCAAGAGTGAAGATAAGACATTAACTACGTCAACTAAGGAGGAGATGATACAATCATGACGAGACACCACCTTCATATACAATAGAACCCCATCATATGATAAAAATAACAAATGTGAATATAATAGAGGCATGAATAGAGGCCAAAGATAATGGATTGTGAGAATCCATGTACTATTAATGGAGCATAAATAAGGGTAAGTATGTAGGGATTAAATATAGATCTTATAATAAAGATCCAAACCCTAACATGGATAAATCAATGGTGTAGAAATAAAGGGTCAATCCAAGCTCAAATTAAACCTAAGAATGAAAGATATATAACAAAAATTTGTATCTATAAATATTAATGAAAGGATAAAACATAAGACTAAACCCTAAGGGGTGTGAGATAGGTTCATAAAAAATATAAAGGGGAAAATACTTCTACATAAAAATTCAGGTTAATTAAATAAATGTATTTAATTGAGCAATAATTAACCCAAGCAAAAAGAGTTAGGATTGGTAGTCGAAGTTACTCAAATTAAATATGAAAATTGAATAGATTAAATATGATACTTATCTTAAAATTTGATTATAGGAATATTTTGCAACAAATATTAGAAGTTAATTCATCAACATTCTAAATTTTGGAGTTAGATCAAATGAAGGTCTTAGATTATGTAAACTAATTGTTTTCGCTTATGATTATCTATGAGAGTGCAAACTTGATTTTTGTGAACGAGATTTGAATTGGCATGCATACCTAAATTGTAGTTCTCATGGATATAAATTAGAAGAATGTATACTATTAAATTTAATTGCCTCATTATTTATGGTTTGAATATGCACTTGAGGATTGGGGGTTTTTAGGAACACATTTGAGGAATTGTTGAATTATGTGGTTAAGTTCTTAATAAAACCCCTACTTGGATCAATTTTATAACCTTAAGCGAAATATTGAATATAGAAGAAGAAAGAGTGCAATAGAACTAGGATAAATATTGGTATAATGATCCCCTAAGTGCTCTATCAATAACCCTAACATGCAAGCCCCCGAGCATAAATAGATGGTTAAGTTGTTGAAAGATATATATAATGGTCATAGGTTCAAAATTTGCTCTATAAGTTGTGTTGAGTGTGGGACAACTTGGGTCATAGTTGAAGAGTTATAACAACTCGCCTACTTCTAGCATGTGTTTGAAGTTAAGTGAGGTTCCAAGTCATTAGGTTATTGATTCTCCCTATTAATAGAAAATGAAAAAACTCTAATATTATCCTAGATGACTATTCTTAACGATCTATAAACAAGTGAATGAATATCCTTAAATACAACATCAAAGCCCACAAATTAATAAAAAATATGATGGGTTGTCTCACAAAAACTAGTGAAGTGGTTGACAATGTTTAAATTTAGATTTAATATTTTAAAAAGTGAAGTTTCATATCTACGACTACAAAAGGGACCTAGATCCAGTTTGCACCCACATATTTGATAAATAGGATGATGAATAATAGGATTAGGGGTTAGAAATAAATTTCAATGGATTACTGATAAATGGGATCAAGATGTGTGATGTGATAAGCTAAATTTAGACATGATTGTGATGTTTATAAGCTATTTACCACACAAATGACACTTTAATCAAAATGGGCCCCAAATATAAGGCCAAAGAATATAGGTATATAATTTTCACCATTAAAGATGTTAAATATCCATTGCCAATGAATAATATACCAACTTCTATGAGGAGGATGAGGTAACCTGTATAATATTGTTTTTGACTTTGAAGTTGTAAATAATAAATTATTTTTAGATTTGATCAAATTTTTATTTTAGTATACTTATTTTTTATGTGTCCACCCCAAACTTCTTAACAATAACGTTTCACAAGTGTTAAAAGGCTATAATTCCTATAATGGTTTCCCAAATAGTATGAAGCCCCCCATCCCTAAAAATTTTTCACTATAAAGATATAATAAAGTATGTTTTGGATCAATAGTTAATATTTATAATTGTAATAATTCTAAATGGTTGATTAATGAAGGAAATTGTTGGGTAGTTCAAATTTTCAGGTCTAATAATCATGATTCTAGTTATATAAAAAATAATGTTAAAGTTAAATCATATTTGTTGCAAAAATATTCTCGAACACTTGATTCCTTTACTACATAATCTAGGGCTTTAGCAAGGAGAACCAATGTCATTAGCATAAAATATAAGTATAACAATATAATTTATAAGGTTAATACAATTGCACCTAATCTTATATAGGTATTTTTTAAATGATCTATATAAATCCCAAAAAGAACTAGGATCAAAGGGCAACCTACTTTACAAAGTTGTTGATGTCATATAAGATTTTTTTATTGATAAGTAAATGCTCAATTAATATCAAGATTGCAATAATTAACATGTTTCAACTTTGTATTAAAACTTTAAAATATCTGTTTTGTTAAACTCACATAGAATTTGATTCCAATCTCATCCCTTATAATTGTCAAGCCTTTCATAGTAAAATTGACATATGTTTGAAGTACTTTTTAAAAAGAAAGTAGTTTTCTTGCATCAATATTTTGGATTACATTCAATGATCTATCATCACGATGAGAAATCATTTATTTTTATTTCTCATCTTGATGATAGAGAATGGAGTTTAATTAAAAATCAATTTGGTTTTTTACATCAATATTCTAGATCACACATTATGATTCAATATTATGATGAGAAATTATTTTGTTTATAAAACTTCGTGGTCTATTATTAGAATGAAAAAATTTCTTATTTCCTATCCTAATAATGGATCATAAAGTGTGATGGTCGATGCATCTATAGAAGCATCCAGGTTCACGTGCAATCCTATGTCACTCAAAAAAGTTGTAGTTTCGAAGTTTCGATAAGATTTCATGAAATTCTATCTAACGGGCAGAATTTTGATTTCATCTCAGATTTGATTACACAAATTGGTTTTCAGCTTGACTAGCCAATGGATAGAACATAATGTTTGGTGCAGTCCACATATTGGTTTCTTTTGAAATTGTCATTTAATGTAATTTTAAACATTAATCCAGTTAGACTTCAAAGTGCCATGTTGTAAGAGGCCTAAACTCATTTCTTGCACATTATGATTTTCAATCAAATATTTTAAGGAATTTCAAGAGATTGTAAAAGGATGAGATCAATAAGTGGGTTGATTGAGTTGCCAGTTGAAGCAAAGCCTTATTTTAACACAAATTAACAAATGTGAGGGGCAGAAGGGGGGATGGCCAAAGAAGACAGGGAGGCGGCAGAGGGAAGAACGGATATGCAAAACCTCCTTTGCCCATGCCATGAGATGGATTAAAGTTTGAAGCGATGCTAAGCCTTCGCATATAGGACATAACAAAAATGGCTCTAGGAAAATTCATCCCTAACAATTCACTGACGGAAAATTCACCATGGTGGAAAATTCACCGCCAAGTAAATTTCACCACCAGCATTAATATTTTTTAATATATATTTTGAAAACTTTGATTTTATTAAAAATATTAATGTGGTTGATTTTTTGCGGCGATGAATTGCCAGTGAAATTTTCTTGGGTGAATTACTGTGATATTTTATTGGCGGTGAATTTTACTTGACAGTGAATTTCCTACTTGTAAATCGATGATCAAGAAAGAAGGGAGCCTGCATGGAGGAAGGCATCAAATGGAGAACATTCATGCATAAAACTGATTTGTAAAGATAAGAGGTAGCAAAAGGGAATAAGGGAGACATGTGAAAGAAAGTAGAAGACCGATGATAACACAAGAAGGATGGCGAACAAAGAAATGTTGAAGGAAATAGAAGGATTGGCATGGCGGAGGGAGGGCGAGTGATAATGGGAAGACAAACACATTGAGTCTATCGACCACATGAGGGATAACATTAAGAGGTAAAAAGTTGCAGCACATGGAATAGAGACTGCAGTGATTTGAAGGTGTAGAAAGGTAAAAGGATGTATCGTGGGTCTAGAAAAACCACCGAGATATGGAAAGTGTTGTTGGAAAAATTTAAAATCTTCAAAGGGGTCGAATGAGTATAGAAAAAGTGTCCAATAATGGGCCTTTTCAAATCAGAAAACCGAGGCGATGAGGGAAGGTAGAGGGCGTCGTTTCAACTTCACACTGCAACAATGACGGCGCAGGAATGAGGAAGAGGAGTGGCATGTAAAATAGGTGATTAGGCTATGCTTGTATAAAATAGACAACATCTCGTGTGACTGGAGGATGATGGAAGAGCGTGAAGAGACCGAGCTCTTTGGGAGTGGGAGCCGATAGGAGGAGGTGGAACATTGCAGACTGGAAGAAAATCCAGCCAGCGCAAGGATGGAGTGAGAAGTTGGACAGAATAGAGGGGCAATACATTGCCTGGCAAATGTAATGAAAATTTTCATGAAATCTGAATTAAATTATTTGATTTTGAATTTGAGTTATTTGATGAGTGCACTTGTAGATTGATTTAAAATTGATACAAGTTATTATCAATTTTTGGGAAAATTGTTTAGAATTCTTTTTGTAATCTGAGCTTAGTGGATTTGAGTGAGATGTATTTTCTTCTTCACTAGTTGAAGCAAATTATGAGTACAATTTTTGTAAAAACTATTTTAAATAAATAAATAATTAAAAATATTTATTAAAAAATAAAATTGTAATAAAATCCATATGATTTTATATGGAACAATTAGATTATAATAAACGTTTTAGTGTATTGTTTGGGACTTTTTGCTGAAAATGGAGATAATTATGTAGCTCAATACTTTGTAAAATTATGAGATTTAGATCTAATTAAGTGTTCTTTGTTACAAATTCTTTGTAGATGATTATTTGTTTAGATTCATTTTACCATTTGCAGAAATAGACAAGATTGTAGAAGAATAAGACCAGAAGATAGAAATGACACAATATATACCTGGAAAAACTTTTTCGGGAAAAAAATCCACCACCAAAATCAATGGTGCTTGTATTATTTAACCTTAGAACAAGATTACAATAATTCTTTATTAATCATTGTTTGAGATGCTTCTTTTGCCTTCAACAATTCTTCTTCACAACCTGCAATAAAATTTGATAAAACTCTCTTCAACTTGTTGCAATTTATAGACAATAATGAGCCTTGTAAACTCCAAAAGATTATCTCACAAAATATATGCCTATTCTCTGCAAGTAGAGTTTTTTCATGAAAAACAATATCAAACCAAGTCCTTCATCAATTTGGGCATCCAAAACTAAAGTCCTAACTCAACATTGATTACAAAGATATCTTGTAGGCTTCTCCTCAAAGTTGGCGCCCAAAAATGGGCCCACTTAACTCAACCTTATAAAATATCTTATCATGCAAAAGTGTTAACTCCAAGATGCCAACTCGGGTGCCCAAACTGGGTCCAAGTCAATTTTTGTTAATTGAAACATATCTCTCCACTATTCATGCAAATATCATGCATGATTGATCATCCCCACTTAACTGAATGTATCACATGTTATCTATCATGCAACTCAAGTAATTAGTCATGCATTCCAAATCAACTGAAGTCAACTAGCATTCAACTGAAACTAACTACATACAACTGAAGATAAATGAACCATAACTGAATTAAATTGAACTGAACTGATACTGAACTAAACTGAACTTCATGCATGTAAACATCAATCCCTAACTTCTAGGATCTTTACATGCATTATTGAAGTTTTATCTTTTCTCCAAACAATTAATGTAACTCAAGGTGAGTTCCACCTTCTATGTGGGTGCCCCACGTGCCCCTATTTTGTAGGAGCTCTTCTTGGACATCCCCACATGTTCCTATCATTTAAAATTAATTACAAATGTCAATTTACATGTTCATTTCATTTGAATTTAATCTCTTTCTAATCCTAGTGTTGGAGAGCACTTTCCAATGATTTAGGAGATACATGAAATAATGTTTAGGATTACAATTAAATGGCATCCTATTCCCAACACCTTTGTTATGTATGCCAAGAGACTCTAGTTGGCTAGGACTTATTGATGATAATATGTGAGGTATTACTCTTTGTGCTAAATGGATAGTCAAAACCTGTGATGGTAATGAAACTTGAAAAAAAAAATTATTGAGAAATTATATTGCCATTGGTTTCCATATTTGTATCTAGTATGGAATGGCCTTGGATTCCATTCTCTTGAAATTATTCTCATACCTATCAAAATAAATTACACTTTTACCATTGAAACTATTTGGAAATTTGGGAAACTATTATGCTTTGGCTACTCAAGACTGGGGATGTATTGTATAATAAATTATCCATCAATTGATCATCTTCATGGTGATCTCCAATCATTTTGTTTCAAGATAGGCCATTGATGACTATTCTCTAGATTCATTCTTCAGGTTCTTTAGAAGGGAAATTATGCATCTCCAAGATCTTTACTGTAAAGCTAATTCCACTTGAATCTTTCTTAGTCTTGGGCTAGGGACAAATTTAATTTAAGCTAGGTTGACCAAGAAACCTTCCTAAATATAATTGGGGCTGCACCTTCTCAGCATGTGCATAAATGTTTTTCACACTCAACTAAGCCTTAATATAAGGATTAGAAGTGATATGTTAGTATTCTTTCTATAACTACATTCCAAAGAAAGGATATAGGTGGGTCTTGCCTCATCTACACATGGTTCACAAGTTCAATACCAAGTGATCTATCTGATCTCATAGTTTTATGTGATTGAAGTGATTTCAAATAATTTGGAAATATTTAATTATGGATCTCAAAATTGCCTAGTTTGTATAGTATTTGCTTTATTAGGGCCTTCCCATTCACATTTTTTTGACACATCTAAGAATTTATAATTCAAGATGCTTATTTATGGGTAACTTGAAACTCTTTTTCACCTTTTTTAGTTCTATGTTCATGCAAAAATGTTTGGAAATGGATTCATGATTTGTTTTAGATTCCAAGGGCAACATTTTACTTGGCGCACAATAGCGTTCTTAATGATAGGGCCAAATTATCTTTAGAATTTTCCTAGCTATGACTTGATTTTAGATTGGAAATTCTTGTTTTCCTCTACAAAGAGAAACTATGCCATTTTTTCTAATTATATCTATCATTGATACCAACTTTGCTATTCACTCCAAACCATGGTTGATTTCTAATGTACTCATTTAGATTCAAATCCAAGCCAATAAGTTTCAAGTGAAAGTTTGACACCTTCAAGCTTTGCTTGATTACTAGGGAAATTCCCCTTACACTATGGCTAGGGTTTCATTTCACTACCTTCCCATACTAGATCTTGCCATTAGGACTATAGATGTGGTTACTCATGTGCGTGTGTCGAATGTGGAGAGATTTAATGTCAACACAAACCTTAATGAAACAGTTTACATTCAAAGTTTGATCAAGTAAACTACTCTATTTGTAATACAATCAAACCTTTCAAATACGTATCTTTGTCCTCTATTTCTAGGGATTTATTAAACCATTTGGCCCTTAGATTTCTATGGGCACAATGGTTGTTAAAATGACAACCTAGAAAATGATATTTGATGCTTAATATGCAAGCTAGATTATTTCTATGTGCAAATGTGTGTGGGAAGGATTAGCGGTATGCTTCTAAATGAAACAAAACGATGAAAAGGATAATGGATACGATGATAAACGAAGGATGATGTTGATGATAAATGAACAAGTGGAGATGAGTGAGATGATGTGAAACTAAAATGAACTATTCATGATTATGCATATGCTCAAATGCAACAAAAAAGAAAACTAATCTAAAATGCAACTATGATGCAATGGGGATGATAAAATGCAACTATGAAGCAATGTGTTAATCTAGGATGAGAATGCAACATAAAACATGTCATAAAATCTAGTTATAAGACTCCAAGAATGCTCCAAGATCCTAAGAAAAACTTGCATAGTAAGTTTACTTCAAATGTGGATGATAAATGCAAAGGAAATGGGGTGTATTAATAGGGTTTCTCAAGCATTTTGTGAGGTGGCACCTATCAATGGTCTAGATTCGAAGGAAAAAGAATAGACGGTGGAGATGGAGAGAATCAGGATGTTGTCCCCTTGACCAAAGACATCATGCCATGTGTGTGGAGGAATCTCTTAACCAATGGGCAACATGCCATTTGGATGGGAGACCCAAGTGTGTGAAACAAAGACCCATGTGCTCCAAATTTGTTGGAAGTGTGGGAGAATAAAGCCATGTGCTTTTTCCAATTGGTGGAAGTGTGTGAGGATAATTCTAATTAATAATTAGGCTTATTTATTTTCATGTGACCTTTGTGAGGTGGCACAAGAAAAATTAGTAGACATGTGCTCTAATTCTTAATCAGGATTAAGGAAAATTAATTAAATAAACACGTTTAAGATACTTTGTTTATTTAATTATTTAGAAGAATATGATTTTGGAGAATTACTAGAAGAGTGAACAATATAAATAAAGTGAGAATTTATTTATACATAGTCGAAACCTTAATCAAATAGTTTGTATTTAATTAATTGAATATGATGACTGTTTTTAGGTGTATACAACTCAAAGTCCTCTCACCACTTGCCACATAACTATTAAAGAGCCATGACTCCTTTTCCACCATTGTTGAATAGACAAAAAAAATTCTATATTCCACCTCCACCTCCACTACCTAGTCTTCAAAGTGGGAAGTCTCTACCTCTACATCATCATTCAACATCCTCTCAACAAAATGGATGGCCCCCTCATAATCAAGGGAAATTTCCTTGATTGATGTTCACTTTTCTCTACCAATCGTGATTGTGTAGAATCAACTATAGGAGGATTCTAAGGATGGTGGTAATGCTACTCTTACTAGTTAGGAGCTTGTGGAGGATGGTATGGATTTATTGTTTGGGATAACCTTGATTGATGAGAACTTCCTAATAATGGTGTTACCTTTGTGCCATAATTGTATTGGTTTCCTTCTATTTGTGTTGAACTTATAACTTGATAGTTGTTTTCCTTGCGAGATTATAAAAAAAACTTGCTTTTTTTGTGATTGCTTCTAAAACATAGGGAAATAGGTTCACCAATATGAAGGGGGTATGATGCACCTATATTCCTATTTTCATTAGGAAAAAGAGATCCCCCAGGAAAATATTGGCTTTCAACCCTTAGTGAGTCAACCTTGGTGGAGATCTTGTTGTTTTCCTTCTGACCTAGGATGGGGTAAATCTACTAAAACAACATTTTTGTGAGAAAGACTAAAAATAGTAAATAAACCCGAAAATGCAAAGTAACACTCGAAATCACTATATTAAACCTTAATCTAAAGAAATCTACAACTTTTTGGCAACTCTGAGAAGGTTAAAAATATTTGCACCTATCACAAAAATGTTGCTGTTGAGTGTCCTTTGGGACTCATTTGCCCAAGGGTGAATGGGTCTTGCTACAAGGGTTGAAAAATTGTTTTCATAGTCCTCTGGTCCTATGTTTTCACTTTCGATTCCTCCATGTTTCATAGTAAAAAAATCAGAAATAAATTTTGAAAGTGAGTTTTCATGGCTTGACAACAACTTTGACAACTTTTCCAATTTTGCTAATTTGATAGATCTTCAATCCTTCTTCAAACTAAGATCTATAAAACACACAAGAGGGATAAATTGCTTGTTTTTGGTGAATGGGGGTTCACCTTGGTCAAACCTTGTTTTGGTATTCAAACCTTGGATTGAAATAATGAAACATGAAAGCAATGAAGAATGAACAAGTGCTATGTTGCAACTCACCAATCCCTTGATTTGAAACCTTTGAAGGATTGAAACTTGACTTAGATCTCTCCAAGGTCTTGATCTTGCATGAAATTTTTTGATTGGTGATGTGATCTTGATGCTTGAATCTTGATTTGAAACTTGAAACCTACATCACAATGTTAGCTCCGAAAACATGCATGATGATTGACGACTTTGACATGATGCTTGAGATCTTGAATGTTGCAACAAATGCTTGAGAAATATGCTCTTGAACACCTTTGACAACAATATTTTCTATACCTTTTTCTCTCATTAATTTCTAGCTTACTTCTAGGATTTGAATTGATAAAAAGACCTTGCTTTTATAGGGAATTTTCTAATTTCTCAAAAATTAAACATTACAAGTCGACACTTAAACTTGAATTTAGGACCTTAAGATGCCACCAAAAACATGTTTAAAATTTGAATTTATGATCTTAAAGGGGAACCATTTTCCCAATGGCAAATGGGTCTTGACCTAAATTATCAGGACCTATTCATTTTGGGGTGATACAAATGACAATTGCATTAATTAAATCATATGATTCCCTTTTTAGAAATTGCAATTAATTAGGCTTGTAGATGCAAAATAGGGCCAATTAGAGGCTTAATTAAGTCCAATTAATTAAGGGACCCAAACATAGTGTGAAAATGTAAAGGAGTACATTTTTCGACACTACATTTAGCCCCCACTTTAGTGAGAGGATGAACCTTACGCTCAAACTCACACTAAAGTAGAAAAACAAGCATCAAGAGAGGTCTAATTATACAACTGTTGGAAAGATGAGACAACAAAGGTCAAGGAGAATGATCAAGTCCCCAAGATTTAATATCTCATGAAAAACCAACAAAGGCACAAAGAGACACATGCCTATGTTAAATGTGCAACAACAAGACAAGATACACAAAAATCTAACGTTAAAATTAATGAGAGAAGGAGGGGGAGAGGGGTGGATCAAACCTCAACTATTTTTCCAAATGGTATGGATGAAGCCTTAGTTGTTTGTCCAAAAATGTTCACAAGTGGGAACCCGTTGTCCATTATGCAAACAAAATGCCCTCACATGGGCTAGTGAA
Source organism: Sequoia sempervirens (assembly GCA_007258455.2). Lineage (NCBI taxonomy): Eukaryota > Viridiplantae > Streptophyta > Pinopsida > Cupressales > Cupressaceae > Sequoia > Sequoia sempervirens. The sequence continues at coordinate 18,914 of VDFB02004585.1, read as the reverse complement.
ATCCATTGTCCACTAGGCGAGCACAAAAAAGTGGCTATTGGGAAGTCATACTAGGTCTAGTCTTCCATTGTACTAACTGTTGAAATAATATTCCAAGCAGCTCCCTTCGGGTTCCCTTTTTTGCATATATTCATGCGCTGGCCTGCGCGTCTCCGTGTCTTTTTCGGCTTCCCGGCAGGTTTTGATCTCCCCCGTTGTGCATTCCTTGCTTCGCAACTTCGGCAAGCGGCTCCCCGTTCGGCTCCTGAAAGGCTGCGCTAGGCGCCCACATGTCTCGCCTGCGGGGTTCTTCATTTTCTGTTGCTTTATGTTTCCTATGGGTTGCGAAACGGGGCCCACATCTTTGTACGTGGCGGTGTATCGCAATCTTTCCCTAGCAAGAGTAGAGTATGCTGCGGCGGGCTGCGAAGGATTTCTATTGGCCTTCTTTATTTCCTGGCGGGGCCCACCCTCGCTCACGTGTCAGCGGTTCGCGGCTTTTAAAACAACAAAGGGACGAGAGCACCACGGGTTGCGAAACGCGGCCACGCGTCTTTCGCCCCCTTTTCATGCGGCCTTTCCCCGTTTTCAAAGTAGCCTCCGTCCCCTGAACACGTGTCACTTCTCCGCAAGCTCCCGGTCAATGGAGAAGGAGTTTTCATTCGGGCCGCGGTTTGCTGCCACGTGCCTTACATCGATTATCAAAGCAAGCTGTGAGATGGCCGAGCGGGATGGTGTCATTGACTGCTGCTCGCCATGGTTCTCTAAGGCGGTGGAGGACACTCGTCGTTTCGAAGCCTGGTTGGGACCACTGCCATCATTTCAAAGGGCACACCTGTAACTGACCAACTAGATGTTGTACTCTGATTGGCTGCTCTCATAACGGCATTGAGAATATTCTTATTCGGGCATCATTACGGGAGATTGTGGAATCTTTCTGTTACAACTCTCCAGGCGGTGGGATTTTGCTCTCCGGCTATATATACTCCCTCTGTTGAGGGACAATGGTCCAAGATTTGATAGGAAGAATACTGGTTTTAGCAAGAGACGTTAGGCCTCTTTTGCATGTTTATTTGCAAGATACTTTCAGACTGTGCCTATTGTTCGGCCTTTCTGCTTTTTATGTCTTGATTAAACTGTGAACTGTGCTTTTTATTGTCTTAAGCATTTCATTTGAGGAGACTTCTATATATTGAAAGCAAACTTGCTGGTCTAAATCATGTCTTAATGACTCTTCTTAGCAGTAAGAATGTATGCAATACTGTTTTATGTCAATTAAATGAATTGTTTATGCTATTGCTTTAAGCTTCCGGTGTTTTGGAACATATCAATAACATTCAGGCCCTTGAGTCTATGATTTATCGTGCCTATCAGAAAGCTTTGGTGCATCGCCTTAGATTAATATTTGTTTTATTATATCTGCTTCATTTTCCCTTTCCAAAAACCATTATATAGAAGAAGCCGGCTTCTTTAAAATCCAGAGGTCACTCAGTTTGGCGCAAAGGGGTCCCCCTTGAACTGAGTTTCCCATAAAGGCACTGTTATCTCATCAATTTTTGGCGTCAACAGTTTGTCCTTTTTTCTGGCACGCCCGGTGGGACCCAAACTAATGAAATCGTCTTCTAAAAGGGTGTATGAGCCATCGGCCTGTAACTAGATCCCAAACTACAAGTAACCCAGGTTTACTAGTGCCTCCATCCGGGACAGTCCAGGCCGCAAATCAGTTAGTAACCTTTCCATTCCCACCACCCTTTCCTCTCACCATGTTGCCAGCTGCGAATAGAAATTATGTAGCATGGGATGCTGGGAGCCCCCTGGTAGCTCCGGTAGCACCTGCTGTTTGGGGTACCATTCCGGTTTCGGCCCTAAAAGCTCTTCCCAAATTCACCGGAGATAACACAAAAATGCCAGCAGAGCATTTGTAGGATGTAGCGGATGTATGCCTAGTACATGGTATCACGGCGCAGAATGTAGCCCTGAGGCTCCTTGCTGCGTCCTTCAAAGGCAAAGCTCTGGAGTGGTACCAAACACTGACTCCTAATACCATTCGCACTTGGGATGACCTGGGAGATCCATTCTATGAAAGGTTTTCAAATGACGGAGATCGTTCTTCGCTATATTATCAGTTATACGTCATCAAACGAGCACCCCAGGAGGCTCTGACAGACTTCAATGCTTGATTTCACTCAAGTTGGCGGAGGATTCCTGTGACCATCCGCCCGACCCCAGAGTTGGCGTTCATGTTCTATCTGAAGTCCATCAATCCTGACATTTCTATGATGATCAAGTCTCTGGGAGGAGCCACTTTACCAGATGCATATGCCACCGCTATCAAAGCAGAAAATCACTTGATAGACTACGGAAAATTGCCTCCTCGACCTGTTATGCCGATATTTCCTGAGATATCAAACGTAGCACAAGAGGTGGCATCGACCAGTGCACCAGCGACTCCCCAGTCAGCGTACTCATATACAGCCGCTCCTGAAAACTTGGCCTCTACATCGAGTTCTCCGAAGAATGAGATGGGCGACCTTTAGGAGATGCTACAGACTATGGCGAATGATATAACAACGCTCAAGCGGAATCAAGCAATGCCTCCGCGGCCTGCGTATCAGAACTATCAAGGTGGGCGGCCTACCTATCAGCAGAATCAATATCAGAATGCGCATCGCACTAACTCACCAACGGCGGCTATGAACCAAATAGTTCCGGTGCCTACGCCACTGGCAGGAGCGTCGCCAAGCTCTAGCAGAGAATTAACTGCGGGACAAAACAATCTTATTGATGACATCAATCCATGGTGCTTCCCTTGCAACGATGCGCATATGCCCCGAAATTGTCCGCGTGGCAACTTACAACAAAGGATAGCAGAGCAACATAGTCAAGGTATTGCGACTGAGAACGAAGAATACAGATATGCCCCGGCAATGGAGAATGCGGTCCTTACCACGCAAATACAAGGAATGTCCCTAGAGCAAGAGTCCGACATTGTTCCTGATCATGCGCTCTTCTCATGGATGGAAGACGAGGAAATGGTGTTTGCAAATGACACGTCCACTGCCGAAACGCCGCGGGTAAAGTCTGACTATAATACACGCTCCAAGAGAAGATTCACCGGTGAGGCCGTTGTTTCACTTTCGGACAGTCCGCAATGCAAAGACGTTTCGGATCAAATTCCTGGTGGGCTGACCGAATCCTTGTCTCCTCAACGGCGGAAGGAAATTATTATAACAAAAGCCAAGGAGCAGAAATCTCCGAGCTCCTCACCTCTTAATGTGGTGGAGCAGTTGAAGAAATCACCTGCTAATATGTCTTTATGGGACATTCTAGCTATCCCAGAGCAGAAGACCATACTCCAAAAAGCGCTTCAGCAAAAGATGGACCCAATACTAACTGAGCCTTTGGCCAGTACCGAGGCGGTTTATCAAATGCCACCAACTAAGGTTGTCGCAAACAAAGCGATGGAATCCCATGCGGAAGGCAGAGGTAGGCCAAAACCTCAACCCTTCTTCTTGACTCTCATCATAGGGGAGAAACTATTACGCAACGCTATGATTGACTCTGGTGCTAGTACCACGGTTATGCCAAAACTAATAGCCGAAGCCTTGGGACTCAGCTACGAACCTATGAAGAAAGGGGTGATGCAGCTAGATGGAAATAAGGTTGATACTGTGGGTGTCATCAAAGCACTTCCGTTGACTCTATTTGCCTGCCCGAGTATCACGGTCCCGCAAGATACAGTGATCATAGATGTTCCGCCAATGTTTGGTCTTTGCCTTTCTCGAGAGTTTACTTCAAAGGTAGGCGGCTATTTGTCTTTAGATTGGTCACGTCTAATACTTAGGACCAAACATGGCGCAAAGATGAAGATAGAATCGGAGGCTCTGCATTCCGAACATGTGGCGAACGAGGCCCTGATTAACTTTGAAGCAGCACATACCTCCATCACCAAGCAAGACATGTACAATGTTGAACTGCTGGAGGAGGAGAAGGTCAACGGAGACCGAAGTGATAGCGAAGACGCTCTGTTGAGTGAACATATAAATAATGATCCCTTCGGAAATTATCATGCTACCGGTTTAGGCACATATGTGATCTATGACGAAGACCAAGTTCTTCTGAAGGTCGTCAAAGAGCCCGACGATGACCAAGCAAGTGAGCTGTGGACATTATATTTTGACGGAGCAAGAAGCAAAGTTGGAGCTGGAGCAGGGATATGTCTAATATCCCCACAGAATGAAAAGTTGCTGAGGGCCTTCCGATTCCAATTTGCTTGTTCAAATAATGAGGCTGAATATGAGGGTCTAGTCCAAGGCCTAAGCCTAGCGGAACGAATGGGTATCAAGCAATTGATTGTATTCAAAGATTCAGAACTGGTAGTTAATCAGGTCCGAGGAGTCTCAGCAGCAAAGAATATCCGCATGAGATCCTATCGGCATCGAATCTGGGACCTTATAGAAAGTTTTGAAGCTTTCAACATCCTGACCATTCCCCGAGTGCAGAATGGCGATGCAGACCGCATGGCAGTAATCGGAGCTCAGTTTGATCCTGTCTCCGACTTGCTTCGGAACAAATATTCAGTACGAGTGCTTGTTAGACCAGCAATACCTGACAATGACCAAAGTTGGCAAGTCTTTGAGAGTGATGAACACATCACCTCGTTTATTCAACACTCAGGGGAATTTGCCGATCAACTCCAACCAAAGATCGCTGAGGCCTACGAGGGACAAATTATGCAGCTGAAATCAAATAAGCTTCCGAAAGGATTGGTTACTCTCAAAAAAAAATTTGATTGTAGTGACGCTCGAAATGATAAGCGAAAGTTCATGGCGGAAAAAGGTGATTATGAGAATCTTCGGGTCTCCGATGACAGGAACCTTCAGGTCGGAAAAGATGTCTCACAGCAAGATAGAGAAAGGCTTATCAATTTCTGTGAGAAATATGGAGTAGTAGCCTGGTCCTACGATGATCTGGAAGGTTATGATCCTGGTATCATTCAACATACTATTGAGCTAACAGAAGGTGCGAAGCCAATCCGACAGAAACAGCTACCGGTCAACCCTAAAGTTCAAGCCTTGATGGCACAAGAGCTAACCAAGCTCATTGAGTCGCGTATTGTCTTCCCAATTAAACATAGTACTTGGGTATCAAATCTGGTACCAGTCCGGAAGAAGAATGGTGATATCCGCTTATGCGTAGATTTACGAGACCTAAATAAAGCATCTCTGAAGGACCACTATCCCTTGCCTTCTATGGAGTCAATCCTCCAAACTGTCGCGGGATCGGAAATGTTCTCTCTACTGGATGGCTTCTCTGGCTATAACCAGATTCGAGTAAGAGAGGAAGATTAGCACAAGACTACGTTCACCACCAAGTGGGGGACGTTTGCATATGCTAAAATGCCTTTTGGTTTATCTAATGCAGGGGCAACCTTCCAGAGAGCTATGGACATCGCATTTAGCGAGCTGATCAATAAGATTATCCTAATCTATTTGGATGATCTTACTGTGTTCTCCAAATCTAAAGATGATCATTTCGATCATTTGGAGTTGGTGTTTCAAAAGTGCCAAGAGTTCGGGATTTCCTTAAATCCGAGGAAATGTGTGTTCGGAGTACCTCAGGGTAAGCTGTTAGGACATGTTGTGTCGAAGGAAGGTATTTCAATTGACCCAGAACGAGTAAAGGCTATAAAGGAGCTTCCTCTCCCGGTGAATAAGAAAGGTGTCCAGTCTTTTCTGGGCAAAGTAAATTTCGTCAGTAAATTTATTTCCGATTTTGCGGGAATAATTAGGCCGATCACCCTAATGCTGAAAAAGGATCAAATTTTCAAGTGGACAACGGAGGCGAGGGAGGCATTTGAGAAGGTCAAGGAAGCAATCTCATCAGCCCCAGTGTTGATCAATCCAGATCAACATAAAGATTTTATAATGTATGCTTTCAGTAGCAAGTCTAGTATCGCTACTGTTCTAACTCAAAAAGGTAGAGAAGGAAAGGGAGAGCATCCAGTTGCGTTCTATTCCCGAACCTTAAAGGAATATGAAGTGAATTATAACTTCGTTGAAAGACAGGCTTTCACAATAGTAAAGGGGCTTAAAAAGTTCTGCCATCTAATTTCCTGTAGCAAAGTCCTGGTATATGTCGCACATTCTAGTGTGCGGGAATACATCATGGAGGGAGAAATCACAGAAAAAAGGGCTAATTGGATCACCAAGATCCTGGAGTATGACATTGAGGTCAGGCCCACCAGGACTATTAAAGGCAGAGGTCTGTGTGAGTATATGACACAGGAAGTGGGAATGCTTGCTAAAGAGAACGGTCGAACTTGTCACGATAAGCGGATCGAGTTGGAGGGCGATTAGTGAAAGGCCAGGTAAACTTCATCGCGAGCGGTACATGAGGCCTCTCATCGAAAAAGAAGGTATTATCGGCTCGAGTGCGGATACAATGATAAAGTCCTCTTAAAAATTTTAATGGTGCGTACTCGATCGTTACTTGAGGAGGCACGAGATCTCGGCAGCATTTTCACAATAAGCGTAATTGGACATTCTCAGCTAAAACTCTGACCATCAAAGTCCTCTGGTACACGGATAATGTAGCCCACACTTTTGATAGTTCCTACTCTGGTAGACTTGCAAAATATCAATTATTCTCCGAAACCCGAAGGAAAAGAGATTCAATGATACCCTGAAAACCTATCGTGGCGGATGAACCATTTGCGCAATGGGGCTTGGACTTTATCAGAATGATCAACCCGGTTTCCAGTTCCGGACATAAATGGATTTTAACAGCTACAGACTACTTCACAAGGTGGGCTGAAGCTGTTCCCCTTAAAGAGGCAACGGAGGTAGAGATTATGGACTTCCTCGAGGCTCTGGTGACGAGGTTCGGCCCTCCGAAGACAATCATTTCGGACAATGCTAGAGCATTTGTAGGCACAAAGGTATGTCACTTTGCATTGAAAAATGGCATATTCCTTAAAACATCTTCAAACTACTATCCACAGGGAAATGGCCTAGCCGAGTCAACAAACAAAAGTTTAGTCCGACTTCTCAAAAAGGTGGGCTCGGAACACCAGAGGGAATGGCACAAAAACCTCCGAAAAGCACTCTAGGCCAACCGCATAACTCTTAAACAAGTCCTCAAGACTTCGCCCTATGAGCTAGTATATGGGAAAGAAGCGCTGCTACCTATCTCTATGGAAATTCCGGCGATACAGTTGTTGAAATCTCTTGAGATAGAACAGAATGATGCCATGGAAGTTCGGCTTGCCGAACTATTAGAAGTACAAGAAAAAAGGGAGAATTCCCTAAAGGCCATGACAGGCCGTCAACAGGTGGTCAAACGGTGGTTTGACAAAAAGGCTTCCGACCAAGGCCTAAAAAGTGGAGATTTAGTGCTAAAATACGACAGCAGGGCTGCAAAGCCAGGTCAGCATGGTAAGTTCGATAGCCTATGGGAAGGACCCTTCAAAATCATTCGGTGCATGCAACACAATGCCTTCGAGCTGGAAAATATGGAACAGGAGCCTCTAGGAATCCCGGTTAATGGGATTCACCTTAAATTGTTCCATTAAGCGTCAAGCCCTACCCTGTACAGTTGTAAATAACGCTTTTTCTTTTTCCTTTCCTGTTTTTGGCCTATCCTTTTGCTAAAACCAATTGACTTGTTATGTATTCGCTTATCATCGTTAGTGGGTGAAGCACCGGAGTTCTTAAAACACAAAAGTATGCTCATAAACAGAGACAAAACATACAAAATTGGCAAACCCAGAAAAAATTGCACGCAGAAGCAAACAGGAGCATAAAATTTCACAACAAAAAGAGACGTATATTTTTATATACATGTTTATGAGTTACAAAATGGCATGAATGCCGATTTTCAAATATACAAAGTATAAGAGCATATATATACGTTGGCCTTTTATCAGGCTGATACGGAGCAAGGGGGTTACATCAACAAACACCAAGGCAAGGGGACCATCTATCCGCAGGAGTGGCTAGCAGCAACCGATGCATTCAAGACAGCGTCCGCTTCTTCCTCGTCAACAGGTTCCTCGGTGGCACTGGCAGCATCATGAAGCGCGGCTGTCATCGGTGGTGGGTACACCAGGTTCCTGAAGTCAGTATACCACTCTACGTTGTAGAATGGTATCACGTTGTAGCTTCTGAACAGGAAGTGAAGAGCCTGGGTAACCCTTTGCTGATGCTGACCACGGGTCTGCAGGCGGAATCCGCTAAGGAATGGTAGCCAAGCCACGACAGCTTCTTCTTCAATATAGCGACGTAGGTCGCTGGCTGATGGCAGGCCGATTCCATACGCAGCGTGTGTGACAACCTCGCCAAGACCGTTCAGGCACTTCTTCGGGAAGATTTCTTTGACTAGCTTCAATACAAGCGGCCAAGGGACACAAATGTCCAGCATAGACGCCACAAAGTGTGAGCACACATCGGTGTTCACCCGATGCTTATCTTCATACTCCACACAGTCTTTGCCGAGAACCCACTTAATGGCTACTAAAACCAGCGAGTGCTTGTTCTTCGTCATTCTCTTAAGCCTCCTGGTGGAGATTTCACCTACAAATGCTGTTTGTGATTTGAAGGAGGTCAAGCGAATGGGAGTATCCATCTCTCCTAATACTATTCCTAAATCTGCTAAGTATGCCGAAAGTTGCTTACTACCTAACCTATGAAAAGACTCGCTTAGCAGTATTCTACTCGCCTATCACTTCTCGACGCAAAGTGTGTATGTTTGCTATCTACTGGCCTATTTATAGAAAATTGATAAGACATATGCCAATCCGCCGTAAGCAACGTGATGTATATTGGCTACAATCTCGAGGGCCGAGTCTGCGTTTGTTCACGTTTTGGGCTGGCACACGCATGGTAGCACGGCTCAAGGCATGCTTAATTAAATCAAGTTAATTAATTGAGCTTTAAAAGGGTGGCACTTGCTGATGAAGGGACGTATGGCCGTATGCTATGGTGTCAAATCTCAAGCACATCCCAGAGCCCGAGGCGATATTCATATCCCTTTCAGGCGGTGATCGTTTGCTTGGCGTAATCATTCCAGCCAGGGATATTAATTACCGGTACATGCTAACACAACGCGAGGAGGCCAGTTGCAAGCTCAATTTCCAAGGAAAATCAGGGCGTATCACACGATATTCTAAAAGTAATGATGAAATTCGGCCACCTTGGAAAAAGCAATCAGCTCATCTTGCACGAGTTATGGAGTTAACGGTACATGCCGAATTAAATGCAAGGGCTCGCGCTCGCCTACCACCTTGAGGAAAGTTGCTATTATTGCATGATAACACTTATTGTTCCTAAGTCTTTTTCCAAAAAGCTAAGGAGTGCGCGAAGTGTTTTCTGTCTGTATTTCCAGTGCAAGCGTATTCAAAGGCCAGCGAACCTTCAAGTTCTGCCGCGAAGAAAGATGGTGGAATCTTCAGCTCAGCCAGCAGAGGAAGGGATTAGCCAGGAACTGTATTCGGCTATTCGTTCTTCGGCCGAGGTTTACGTGTACGATGATGTAGCGTATGCCACTCCTGGTATACCCCAGAAGGTGAGGAGACCCAACACAGAGGAGCTGGAGAGGCCCAAAGAGTGGAATAACCCGAAAAAGGTTGGAGAAAAGTGGGCTAATATCTACGATCCAAAGCTTGCTAGGAACCCTAAATCTCTTAGGGAGGCAGCTTGGGCAAGGTTATCAGCACCAGCGGCGGAGAAGGCAACGGCAAGTAGAGTCTGGTATAGCGGTTTGCCACAATACATGGTCCCATTCGTGCACTATTGCCCGGAGGTAGTCGACGCAGCTGTTCAACGCTATAATCCAAAGACCCACTGCATTGAGGGTCGCAATTTAAGGGTTCATATCGGGCCGGAAGCCATCTGGCATATGTTATGCATTCCTGACCCCAGGACAAGAAAGGAGAAAATCGAATATTTTTGCCCAAGCAAAGGGGAAAAGATATGGAAAAGGATGAAAACCAGCTCCGACTTCCTATTAGAGGAGACTAATAAGAAGGGTATTATGTCCGCTAAGGCACCGAGCATCCCATTGTTGTGCGGTTCATTCCGCGATGACCTCCAGGACCCCATATCCATGCTGGCATTTGTTTGCGGCCGTGATTTCGATGAGAAGATCGAGGATTTTTAGCTGAGCCCTGCAATACAGTTTCGCAGGCAGCATGAACTTTTCTGGTATGATTTTGCCGAGTTCATGGTCGAGGAAATGATACAGCAAATAGAGAATTATCAGGCGGAGAAGAAATTTAGGTTTCTTTCCTACCTGGTCCACATGTTCCTGCATCAGAATCCGGATTTCTTCGCCCGATTTTTCCCACTATCAATTTTTGACGAGCAGAATAAAAGAAAGCCGGTATCTACGTGGACACCCTACTTTTCCGCAACATATGACTACTATGCCTTCGCGAACTATTTCATAGCCCCGTTCCCAAATGATTTGATCGGAGAGGGTGATATCGTCCGGCTTAACACTGAGCAGACTGGATTTCTGCAAAGCTACATCCCCGCTTGTGACTGGTTCCTGGGCAAGGATTTCACGATCCTTCGAATGAGGGGCTTTATTGGCAAGCCTTTCCTGCTCCCGACTTGCATCACCGATAGAGTGCTCACGCTGGAGGTTTACCGACAGGTATGCGTCATTGATTTTATGTTTTGTAGCAGCAAAAGTGTCAAGAAGAAGGGATTTTTCACTTGCCCAAAGAGCTTCAAGTTAATAACGCTTGTCAAAAAGCGATCGCATCAGCTGCTAGGGGACAAGCTGGCACACCTAGGGCTAGTATTAGTAAATGATAAGTGGGATTACAACCCTTTCAATGACCTACCTGAGCCGCATATGAGAGTTACACATGTTTCCTGACCATACTGGGAGAAGCGGCGTAATAACCGGACTGATAAAGATGAAGATCTGGTTGAATTGGCACAAATCCCTACGCCGGATACCAGAGGCCCATGGCACAAGTTCTACTTTCCAGTGGCCGTGGCCAGGGACAACTTTCCGATAGAGCGCAGCATGCTTAACAAGTTGAAAGTGGACGAGGAATGGAAGCGATGAAAAAATAAAAGCTTTCTGGAGATACCGCCAAGAAACAGGGCAGTTGAAGGCTCCTTATAATAAATTGAAGGACGACCAGGAATTCGAAAGACACTGGGATGAAGGCCATCCCAGCCCGACCTCCAGCGCTAACAAGAGCGAAGCAGAGGGTTCCGATGAGCAGGAGGAAGAGAGGGCGATATCTTCGCAGGAAGGTGATGCCCCCGAGCATCCCGCCTATGTCGGCACTAATGTGCGCTTTAACATATCAAGGAGCTCACTTACGCGCACATGGGCCGCTAAACCGGTCAGGCTAGTGCCCCAGCAGAAAGATCCGACTGCCGAGGTTAGTGAGTGTCCCCCCGCGAAAAGACAACGCACGGAAAGTGTTATTGGGACAGTTTCACATGAACCGGCCGAAGGGGAAACACCCGCTGCTAGTCAAATGCCAGAGGTTGCGGTCGAGTCCCAGACGATCCAAATGCCACCGCCGACCAGTCAGCAGGTACATTTCGCTCCTTCCTCTCTTGCATCTCATTCTTTCACGTCCGCCCCTGCTCAATTGGCAACTCCTGCCATTCGTCCGAGCCCTCCACCCTCTGTTTCTAGCCCATCTTATTCCGGGGGATTTGCCCAATATTCGCAAGCCCAACCGTTTATAATCACCCCTCCGGGCATGCTAACGCCTACTGCTGCCGCCCAGACTTTCCTCACCTCGCTATCCGAAGATATTCCTCCCATCGGCCCCCACTCTTTTTCCGAGATGCTTACAGATCCCTTCCCACCACAGCAAACTGAGCCCCAGGCAGCGACTCTTTTTACTCGGCCAACAGGCCTTACGACTGAATCTCCGGTTCAGCCGTTGCAATTATCCAGCCAGGCTGAAACCCCCCAGGCTAAGCTATGGAACGTGCCACACTTTTCTCCGCAAACCGTCACCCTCCAGAAGAAACAAATGCGGGCGCCTATGAAAGTTACCTATCCCTACGCCCTACCTTCCGGTGTTCCCTTCGCAGGTGGGCTGGTTTCATCACCAGCTGAGTTCATTGCACAGATAGATTGTGGGAAGGAGGCTCGCGCAAATAGAATGAGGCGACGAAGGGCAAAGGATGACAATGCCCCCGCCGAACCGAGAGTACAGGCTTCGTATGACGAGGCCCGCCAAGAATTAAAGTTTGCAACTATGTACCCAAGGATAAACAAGCCTCAGGGAGAAATGCAACCAGAGGACTATGATATTTATGCTGTCGGACTGGACATGAAGATGGCCCGGCCACAAGATAAAGTCGAAATCATGGAGGAGACACAACGGGTGGTCACTTCCGATTTCCTAAAGACTGGTCGCCAACTGAAAAAGAAGGATGAACAGCTCAAGGTAGCCAGCGACAGGGTGAATTTTCTAGAGGCAAAGGAGAAATCCTTAGAGGCGGATATCGCCCGAATGACAGAAAGGGCGCTAACAGCAGAGAATGAGAGGAGCAGGCTTCAGGGCGAAATTGCAAAGGCCCGAGTAGCCGACCCAGCCGTATTAAAAGAGTTGCAGAATCAAAACCAATCGACGCAACAGAGCTTACAATCGATGGAGGAAGAGCTTGAACGCTTCCCCCTTGAGTTCAGTCAGAAGCTGGCAGAGAAAGGCGAAGAGATGGAACGCCTACAAGAGCAGCATCAGCAAAAGATACAGGAAAAAGAGGCTGAATTCAAAGATTTGAAGACTAAACTGGAGGAGGAGCTCTAGGAAACGAAGACCAAGCTAGAAGATGAGCTCCGAGAGGCGAAAGCTTCATTAGAAGAGCAATCGGCTAACCACTCTCAAGTTGAACAAAATTGGCACAAACAAATGAACAGCTATGAAGTGCAGTTGGCATTTGAGAAGAAAAAGAAGGCAGAATTTGCCGAGGCCCTCATTTCACGAGACACAGAGATTTCTTCGCTTAAGGCCTCCCTGCTACCAGCCCCTGCCCAACCGGATATCATCCCACTAGTCAGGCAATTGTACATTTCTCACTGGGAGAAAATCAAAGCCTTCTGCCTAAATCTGCAGCCTACCCTCTGGTTCATCGACAGGGCGTTAAAACTCAATCAAGAGGCCCATGACACAATGAAACAATTCCCGCGTTTCATCCTGGAAAAGGTTCCCGAGGCGAGGGACTTGTTAAATAAGCTATACTCGGTCTCAGACGAGATCCTCGCCGGGGCAGGTATTGAAGATAGGGACACCGCAGCTCAAACGGCAAATAGGTTCATTCATTGCCACTCCGCTTTCCAGCGTACTAAGGCAGCAGCGACTTTTCTAAACAAAGCGCTGGATGGCATTCGAGGGAGTTTCTCTGAGTTAGGCAGGTTGGGATTGCCGTCCCCATTTCTTGAGGATGGCACTATTGCCACGGCTACGCAGATTACCGAGATCATTGAGCAGAAGGAGAATGATCCGAAGGCATTCAAGGAACTCGACAGCCCCCCAACGGTAGTAGATATCGAGGCAATCATTCATCCGCTCTCTTAGCTGCTGTTCCACATAGAAGCAGGCACTGGCCTGCCAGAGGTGCTGCCTCATAAGGAAGCTATTAATCTCCGCGGAGCACAAGAGAATTTGCGCAGCATGGCAAAGCCATCCGAAATTGAATGGGTGCCTTTGCAGGCTGCACTTTCAAAGCTCTAACTCCATTTGCCCTAGAAAGGAAGGCTCTGGTCTGTAGAACTAGAGAGTTTTTGGGTTCTCCGTTCCTTATCCGAAACGCCCCTGTTAGTCACCAAAAGCTGTTGAAATAATATTCCAAGTAGCTCCCTTCGGGTTCCCTTTTTTGCATATATTCGTGCGCTGGCCTGCGCGTCTCCGTGTCTTTTTCGGCTTCCCGGCAGGTTTTGATCTCCCCCGTTGTGCATTCCTTGCTTCGCAACTTCGGCAAGCGGCTCCTCGTTCGGCTCCTGAAAGGCTGCGCTGGGTGCCCACGTGTCTCGCCTGCGGGGTTCTTCATTTTCTGTTGCTTTATGTTTCCTACGGGTTGCGAAACGGGGCCCACATCTTTATACGTGGCGGTGTATCGCAATCTTTCCCTAGCAAGAGTAGAGTATGCTGCGGCGGGCTGCGAAGGATTTCTATTGGCCTTCTTTATTTCCTGGCGGGGCCCACCCTCGCTCACGTGTCAGTGGTTCGCTATTTTTAAAACAACAGTAGGGACGAGAGCATCACAGGTTGCGAAACACGGCCACGTGTCTTTCGCCCCCTTTTCATGCGACCTTTCCCCGTTTTCAAAGTAGCCTCCGTCCCCTGAACACGTGTCACTTCTCCGCAAGCTCCCGGTCAATGGAGAAGGAGTTTTCATTCGGGCCGCGGTTTGCTGCCACGTGCCTTACATCGATTATCAAAGCAAGCTGTGAGATGGCCGAGCGGGATGGTGTCATTGACTGCTGCTCGTCATGGTTCTCTAAGGCGGTGGACGACACTCGTCGCTTTAAAGCCTGGTTGGGACCACTGCCATCATTATAAAGGGCACGCCTGTAACTGACCAACTAGATGTTGTACTCTGATTGGATGTTCTCATAATGGCATTGGGAATATTCTTATCCAGGCATCATTACGGGAGATTGTGGAATCTTTCTGTTACAACTCTCCAAGCGGTGGGATTTTGCTCTCCGGCTATATATACTCTCTCTGTTGAGGGAAGATGGTCCGAGATTTATAGGAAGAATACTGGTTTTAGCAAGAGACGCCAGGCCTCTTTTGCATGTTTATTTGCAAGATACTTTCAGACTGTGCCTATTTGTTCGGCCTTTCTACTTTTTATGTCTTGATTAAACTGTGAACTGTGCTTTTTATTGTCTTAAGCATTTCATTTGAGGAAACTTCTATATATTGAAAGCAAACTTGCTGGTCTAAATCATGTCTTAATGACTCTTCTTAGCAGTGAGAATGTATGCAATATTGTTTTATGTCAATTAAATGAATTGTTTATGCTATTGCTTTAAGCTTCCGGTGTTTTAGAACATATCAATAACATTTAGGCCCTTGAGTCTATGATTTATCGTGCCTATCAAAAAGCTTTGGCGCATCGCCTTAGATTAAATATTTGTTTCATTATATCTACTTCCTTTTCCCTTTCCAAAAACCATTATATAGAAGCCGGCTTCTTTAAAATCCGGAGGTCACTCAGTTTGGCGCAAAGGGGTCCCCCTTGAACTGAGTTTCCCATAAAGGCACTGTTATCTCGTCAATTTTTGGCGTCAACACTAACCATACCAAATTATACCTCCTAATAACTTTGATAAGGCACCACATAAATGGTCACAAGGCTAGCAAGTTGCATTAGGCTAGGCACTCATGAAACAGGCTCCACTGGAAAGTAAGTTGTGTTATGCTTAGTGGCCTTGAAAAACATAAAGGCTCCACTAACAAGCAAGTTGTGTTATGCTTGGTGGACTTGATACATGCAATAGGATATTCAAAGGGGTTGTGCTTAGTTCTTGAAAGGTCTCACCTTAGGGAACATCATGCCTAATGTCTCCAAGAGAGGAATAGTAGAGGATAAAGTATTCACAACTTAGGGAATGCAATCCATAGCATCACCACTAAGAGGAATGCCATATGCCAAGAAAGCTCACAATATTGAAGGACATCAAACCCAATGACACCACCAAGAAGACACATCACATGAAGTAAGAAGACCACACTTTGAAGCTAACAATGAGTAGGGACACATATGCCCACTTTAAAGAAATTGCTAAACACCATGCTGTGAGCAATTACTTTAAGTAGAATATGATAAATGCCAAAACAAAAGAGCTTTATTTGAAAAGCCTTATGCAAAACATATGTTTCCAAATAAATTTACATCATGAAAAGGGGTACATGATAAGTATTTTCATTTTCACTTCTATTGTTTTTATTCTGTACATGATAAATGTGAAATGAATGTGATTTGTATGTGTCGAGCTCTGTTAAGTTATTCCTACAGGTTGTGGTTTGAGTTTATAATCTTTTGTTTCGTTTATCTGAAATTTTGGAGCACCCACTCTAGTTATAAATTGTATGTTGTTAAGTTTGTTTTTTGTTAACAGTTAGATGTTAGTTGATGGTTGTTACGATTTTATTACAAGCATTTCTTTCTCAGTAATTTACATGCTTTCTAGTTTAATCATTTTTTATGCTTTCTAGTTTAATCATTTTATGATTTCTAGTTTAATAATTTCATGCTTTCTAGTTTAGACAACTTTATGCTTTCTAGTTTAATGCCCTTTTAGTTTAAGTTTTGTTTCCAACTATCCAAGCATTTAGAAAATTTGAGAGAGTTAGTCAAGATGTTTCCTATTGCATATAGCCTCTGAACACTACCTGGTCGATACATTTGATGCATTTTTCAACTAAAGCAATAGGACCTAATGACAACCTCTTAGTTGTCTTATAGGTCTATAGCCATCATTAATATAAATATTGTGCATGCATAGATCAAGATCTATGCCCTTCATATCATGGTAATCCCATGCATATGCGGCTGAGTGTGCCTGCAATACTGATTGCAGAGAATTCTACTGCTCCTCTGTCAAGGCATTGTTGATATTTAACTTCCTTCCTAGCATAATTTTCAACTCCTTTGATGAATCTTGAAATGATGAGAGATCAAGGCTTGGTATGATGGGTAAACATTCTTGAGGAAGTAATGAATGAAATACTCGTGATATCTCTTCTGTAGAATTGGTAGGTATAATAATTTGCAAGGGGTCTTGTAGGAATATGAGGCAGTCCTATTGTTGCGGGCTCCTACCATAGTAATTTTGGATTATGTGAGCAATGAGCTCATCTTCATCTCGGTCATCCAATAAGGGGCTACACTCTATAATCATCATTGTTTGCAGAGAATAGTTATCTTCCTCCTCCTCACCCAAATTGGGCCAAATGGTTTGCTCTAGGTATGTATATGGTTGGACCAGTGGATAAAGAACCAAGTTCTTTGTAATTGTCCCATTGGATATTATCATTTTAACAGATCTACAGGCTCTAAATGCATCAGCTATTGCCAACCAAGGCCTTCCTGGGATGAGCAAGTAACCTACAAGATTGACTTTGGGTTGTAGTACTATGAAATCTACAAGGTATTCCCAAGAATCCAATGCAACAACTAGGTCTTCAATAATTCCCTTAGGCTTGATTGTGGACCTATCAACTAATTGCAAAATAGTTTGTGTCGTTCTGAGGTTGACCAACTAAAACAACTACATTGTTTCTTTTTTCATGGCAATGATGGTTGCCCCAAGTCTATCAAAGTATTCTTAATGAGAGTCCCATTAATCTTAACGTCCACAACTGGACTACTAGGATCGATATACTTAGGGACTATAATGTTCCCCAACATGATATCTGCAAGATTCCCCGAGACATGAACTATCTATGGATCTTTTCTTTTCCTGACTGGTTTCTTAAGACATAGTTCCCTTACAGTTTTTGTATAGATAGGGATGTCTTTGATAGCTTGGATAAGTTGGATTTTGATGTTCACATATTTCAATTTCCCTAAAAGGTTTGTCTCAACCTGTGTGTGATGTTTTTTCATAGCTAGGAATTCAGGAAAAGGTGGCTTGGGATTTGAGGTAGCTTGGTGTACCTGATTTGATTTAGGCTCCAAAGATGGTTTATTGGAAGCCTCAACTACAAGTTTCTCATCCTCCATTTCTATAATTTGGGGGGATGAAGTTCCAGCAAGTTGTTTTCTTGATATGAGGTGGACATCACTCACCTCTACCCCATAAGTGGGGTATTGCATAGCTTCATTAGTATAATTCTCTTGAACAGGCTTAGTGTTAGGGTTAGGTGTAGGTTGAGCAAGTATTTGTTGCTTGGGTGGCTAGGATCCAATATTTGATGGAGGCATTAGAGCTTGTTTCTATTGTGGAGGAGGGAGCATGGGCTACTAATAGTTCATATTTTGTTGTTGCCATTGCTAGCCTTTTTGCCATTGAGGTTGCCACTGATTCTACTATGTTGGCAATTGTGGATTGTAATTGAAACCTTGAAAATTTTGTTGTGGCAAAGGATTTGGTTTTTGGTTCCAATTTGGTTGAGGGTTTGGCCATTGAGGATTTTTCCATTGGTTTTGATTTACTTGCCAGGGCTGAGAGTTCCAAGCATAAAATTTCTGGTTGCCAATAGGAAAATATGAATTAAAGCTAAGGGGGTCTTGTGGCATACCTTGTCTCTACTACCATGGCCTCCTTTGTGCTATATAAAATATTTTTCCATCATCTCCTTCAATGGGTTGAAAATTAGGCTTCTCAACTTTATCCTGATGGATATTGGCCACTCTTTTGCATTTACAATTTACTTTTTGTTGCCTACAACTTGGACAATATTCAATGAACATAGCCTTAACTTCCTCCTACTTTTTATTAATTTGGAGAGTATCTAGCTGAGTTTCCAAACGACTGATTATATCCTCCTTCATATTGGATAACAAATTGCTCAGCTCCACTTTTGAAACCCCAGTAGATGATTTACCAAGAACTGATGTTCTATTTTCTCTTGGCCTTTTTGTGAAGGTCCTGGAATAATTCATACATGCCTTACAAACGTCTAAAAATTGTAGCTGAGAAATATCCCCTTGGCCAATGAGGTTTAAGGCATCCATACAATCTTCATTAACCCCTCTAAAAAAGACTAGCTTGAGAGACTTTTCTGACAACTTATTCTAGGGGTTTGTCTTTAGAGCAAACTGAAATCTTTCAACATAATCCTTTAAAGGATCATCATCCTTTTGTGTCATTCAGAATATATTATCCTTCCTCCTATCAAGTCCTCTATAGTAGTCCTAATACTTCTTTAAGAATAGTGTCTTCATGGTGTCCCAATCAGGAACAAGATCTTTACCTAATCCCATGAACCATCT
>VDFB02004584.1:0-32785 GCA_007258455.2 Sequoia sempervirens | reverse complement strand
TAAGTGGAAGATAAACTATGGAGCTTCTCCTTATGGCACCTTCCTTTTCTTCACATGGATACTCACAGATTTGAAAGGATGAAAATTCTTCTTCAATGCCTCAACCACCCCTCTCTTAATAAAATCTAAGCATAATATTTGACATGTTCTATATGATGTTGCCTCCACACACAGGAAATAAAAGAAAATGATGGCATTGTGACCCTTTACATCCTTAAATTACTTAATCCTTTATTAAGGTGGAGATTATGGTGACTAGAGTCTAAGCCGAGTTGGAAGTTACCATCACTAGAATAAATTCTTCTTTCATTGAGGTGGGGTATTTGTCACCTGGCAGTCAAATTTAAATTTAACTTTATTGGAAGGAAATGGAATGAAATCCTATTATATTTGAGATTCGGTGTGGGATTCTTAAAATGAAAGTACTAGCAATCGCACCTTTGGGGTGCAATGGGTACGCCTAAGTCAATTTAGAGAACTTTGTGCTAATATTGAGAATTAGAAAGGTAAAATTAATTTACAACTGTAAAGATGAAGTCATATTAGTTGAGAAGAGGAAGTAAAATATTGTACAAGCAGTAGTAAAATGAGAATAAATTGAGAATGTATAAAGTTATAACATTTGAAGATTGAAGTAGGTTTGGCAACCATTTCTTTTACAGCCCCACATTTCTTTGTAAAGTTAAATTAATGGACATAATTATTATGTAATCTTTCCATTGCTTCCTTGCACAAAGACTCCTTTCTATGTGTCTCATTCCTAGAGAAACTGAGATCCACACCAAGCATGATAAGTCTTACATTGATTTTTAATAGAGAAACGTATGGCTACAGTGGATGGTTGGTAGGAATGATATGTAGTATATGTGTTGCTTTCTACAATACAGAAAAATGATTGCACCATATCATGAGTAAATAGAAAAGTTACAAACACTTTAATAATGTAGTAACCCTTAAATAAGTGGAAGTAGTAGTTTTAAAGAATAAACCTTATTTTAAAACCATTTAGTCGAAGAAGGTGCTTGACAAAGAGGGGATATGAGGTGAATCCTAAGTACTCATTCTCTGTATTTGAAGTACATAAAAGCCAATGATATTATACTCAGAACATATGTGTATGAGAATGAACTAAGATAAGTAATCAATGAAGGGTAACCAACAAGAAACAACTAATCACCATATATATTGAAAATAAATGTATTGGAACTTCATTAACTGCAAACAACGTGTGAATGGAAGGTTCAAAATGCATAGATATCATGTGCCTTAAATTCAAGTGCAGCCCCCAAGTCCAATCTGCAATTACTTATTCAAACATTTTCAAAACATGTATTAAGATAGCAATGATAGCAGACAGAAAATGAATCCCATCTCACCAACCAATGATGATACAAAAAAAACAAATTGCTTTATGTGCTTGCTTGCAAATGAGTATAAATTTGGGACCAAAATGAGAAGACACAATGCGTGTGTGCATGATCAATTAAGATGAGCTACTATCCTTCCATCAAAGAGCATACAAATGAAAAAAAAACATAGAAATGAGAATAACAAACAACTCTTTATTGAACAGACCTTTCATCAATTTATGAGAGATTTTACCTCGGAATTAAGGCTCACTTTTGTAAACTCAAAATATCTCAAGAAAATATCTTATGTTGGGAATTTTTACTACTACAAGGTCAACAAGATATAATGGAATTGATATTTCTTTTATTTAAAATATGCCATCCTTTTATTCCATCTTTCTCTTTGAAATTTTCTTGCGGCTACTTGGCAACATTTCAGATCACGAATAAGGGAGGAATGCCACCTCCTTTCAAATTCACCTCATAACGCATAAGCTCCACCCAAGAAAAAAGCATGCCAAAAGCAAGAAAAAGAAAAATCTTGAGCAGCAAGATAAATTGCCACTAAAGATCATCTGTTACAAATTTGGTTTGAAGGCAAGCATGGTTAAGGAAAACAAAGGAAAAGAGTAGATGGAATCTCTACTCAACTGCATCTAAATGAAAATGAATGATTTTCGATCGGAAATGTGTTGATTTTAACACTTAACACTACATATTCATGTATCTATGTTCATGTAAGTTGTTTGTACAACTCTAAGTCACTTAAAAATTCATGTATTCACTCCCTTCAATAGAAGAAAATGGCTAAGATAGAATGTTGAGGTCACTGGAACAAGTGGGAGGAAGATGAAGAAGGTTTGTAGGGAAATTTTTAGCCCCACAGACCATTTATTCACTTTGTCTTTGCAAAGAAGTTAGAGTAACATATTTGTGGTGGCACAAACCTATAACCTATGCATCCATCACACATTTGTTTATTGGTTGCACCCATCCCCAAGACAACAAAAGATAGTGACATTCAACGTCACATGAAGTTGTCACTAAATAATCAAGATTGGGTTCATGAATGTTTGAACATGTCCCAATTGCCATGTTAAGATACAAATCACCCAAAGTGGGAGTTGGATCATTTGTCTTTCAAGTATTGAGGTAGTCTAAATTTTGGAGTTTTTTGTGTTCATTTATAAAAAATTTCAATCTTTGATTTGTAGGAATTTTAATTGAGAAGAGAGTGAACAAAGTTGGATATCAAATGATTAAGATGGATTTTTTTAGCAACTGATGGCCTCATGAGCTCATGATTAAGACAATGTTTGTATACTATAGACACTCAAACTGTAGAATTTAAGCTAAAACAAAGAAGAGATAAACTTAGCCTAAAATTAGCTAGGAGGATTGCAGTAGTCTATAGAAACATTACAGCAAATGATTGCAACAATCTATAGAAAAATTACAGCACGTAGTGAGAAGAGAATTTTAATTATGAAGAGAGTGAACAAAGTTGGATATAGAATGATTAAGATGGATTATAATAGATAAACTCAACCTAAAATCGGCAAGGAGGATTGGAGTAGTCTATAGAAACATTATAGCAGATGATTGCAGCAATGAACGAAGAGGTTGAAGAATAGGAAATATGCTAAAAATTTGAGTAATTTGACACTGCTCACTATCAAATTAAAAATTAAATTTTTGAAACATAGTAGTTGTGCGTTAAAAAAAAAAAAATGTAGTAGGGAATATATATGAAAAAAGAAATTAGAGGTCCAATATACAACAATTTTAAAATTTGAGTTATGTCTCACTTACAATAAATCATGTTTAAGAATTGAGTGGAGGTTTCTAAATTTGGTAGACAGTGACAATAAATATGCATAGTATATGTAAGAACATAGTCAAAGGAACATAAGATTGTACATGTGGAGAGTTAAATAGTATAATACAATTTAGTTGAATGATATCATGAATAGAAGTAGGATTAGACAGGGGAAACACAAATTGTCTACTTAGCAATTATAGAAATGAAAAGTTCTCATATAATTTAGGGATGGGAAAATTACTAAAAAGGAATATTGGGAAATATGTAAAGGAGAAAAACATGAGGTAAACATAATTGAATCATATGCCAATATTATTATTTTTTAACATGTTATAAAGAAAGAGAATAATCTTGAACATTATAAAGGGTAAAAGAAAAGGTATTTACCAATGGATATTGTCCATAACTATTTTTTCATAAAGAAGCATTTTAACACATAATAATTTGGAAGTTTAAATAGAAAGTATTTTGGATACTCACAGGTTTTCTATATGTAACCCTTGTAAACTTATTGATTTGATCATCATTTATAAGGCCTCTTTTTTGGCTCCCCATGTGAACTGAGTGGTGAAATTTCCTACAAGATCATTGTTTTTGAACAACAGTAGCAATCTAAGAACAATAGCATTATTGTACTCATATTTTGACAAAATGAGGACATGGAAGGATATATTTGAACTAAACTTAGAAACTTTGATACAACCAAAAGTTATCAGTCACTAACCTCTTGGAAGGGTATGCAAGTAGATGATTACTTGAGGCTGATCTATCTCTGTTAGAAGTTGTTTCAATGTCCAATTATATTTCCACTCAAAAATCTTGAATATAATCTAGGTCTCTTAATTTCTTGGGTTTGAATTGGAGCAGCAACACCCTTTCTATCCTGAACTCATATGATAGTAAAGACAACACAAGTAAGTGTTGTGAACTGTGGACATAGAATTCCAATAAGATTGCATTGACCTTTTTTACAGGCCAAATTTATGAAATTTATACCTTTTATTTAAATTTTGAGAAATCCATCATCCTTGGCATTGGATTGTAGCCACCTCCATGGTCAGTGTCTATCATCTAAATTAGAAAAAGGAAAAGACAAAAAAGGTGAATTTCAATAGTCCAAGCACATGGAAAAAAACTTATGTGACAATTAACATGGTTAGTTGTGAACATACCTATACATATTGTTTAACTTAAAGGAAGTTGAGCATTTGAAGAGGTTGATGCGGAAAGATTGGAAAATTGAACTTCCCCGTTGATCCTATGTGCAACATATGGGCTTTGTTGCATGCGTGTGTATCTTTTGAAAGTGAATGTTGGGTGCATACGAAGGCTAGAAAGTTGAGTGACTCTGGAAATTGTTGTAAATGTCAACCTTGACGGTCAATGTTGCCGATGTCAATGGTGGCCATCTGAAGTGTAAGCCCCTGTGATTTGTGTATGGTTAAGGCCCATGCCATTTTAAGAGGGATTTGGCAGCGACCACCACGACTAATAGGGGTAATAGGGACATCTTTAGGACTTTTTGTATCCCAAGCAGCCCTAATATAATTGTTGAATCGAACAACAACAAACAAGGGGAGTTGGGGTGGTTTTTTTCTCTCCTTATAGACAATCTTTTTTACTGTGCCAAGGGCTCCATTAACAAGGCCAATATTAGTCCATAGATTACAAGATAACATAACCTTTTGGTCGACATAAAGTAAAATCTTGGGTTGGAGTTGCTTATCATTTGGGTTTGCATTGAAAGAGCTCCCTATTTTCTCTACAGTGGCAATGGCAATGGGGTGTGCTAGAGACAATAGCATATGCTTATTATTGAGTGAAACTTTTTCATTGGCTGCATAAAGATGTATGGAGGATAAGAAAGCATTTTGTTTTGTAGATGATAGTGTCGAGCTTGACCTTGACATTAGCAATTTCCAATCTGCAATACTAGGTTGAGCCTTTCTTAAATTGCACAAGAGATCACGAAATAGAAGTTGGGTGGGATCTTCTCCAACTTGAAATAATATTTTGTTCACTGTAAAAACAATATGGAAGCTCCACCATAGTGTGCCCCTGTATGAAGAAGAAGAGTACATTGGAATGTCTTTGACCAGTGGTAGCTGGCCAAGGTCTCCAAAGAGCAGGATTGAGCAGCCTTCAAAAGGGCTATGGTTGTTTGCTGGGAAAACTTCGTGTAAAAAAAAGTCAATCTCTTCAAGAAACTTTGGACCGATGAAGCTCATTTTGTCTATTAAAATGTAGTGCACAAAATGCATTTTGTCTTGGAAGGCTGCTAGTGTTTGGCCTTGCAATGGAGCCAACTCTTTGATGGGGATGTGTAGTGCAAAATGAATTGTCAATGCTCCAATGTTGAATGCCACAACACCTGTTGGTGCAAGCAGTAAGAGTGGTGTTTTCCCATTTGGAGCAGAACAATCTAGTGTAGACCTATTTTTTTTAATTAGGTGTGACTTTCCAGTTCCTACAGTTCCTTGAACTATTATTTTTAGTGGTGGTTGGTAAGTGGTGGAGAACAAGTGGGACAATACTAAATCTAGTGTTTTCTTTTGTTGCATTGAAAGGGCATGTTGGGAATTTACAAATGGCAAAAGGGGGACCACATATGTTATTCAGTTGGAGTCTACGAAGTTGGATGCTTGACTGAGCTTTATTGGATTAAAGGAATGAGTATTCTAGTCATGATTAAGGTCTAATTCACGGTTGCCTAGCATGTCAAGTGTATATAAGTGGAGTGGATGGCCTAGGTGAACACTTGACAAGACTTGCCATTTAGATTGGTTGCAGTGATTTGGGGGTTCTACAACATTTGAAGGAGAGTTAGGTTCTGTATTGGACGCTGTATCTAGTAGATTGCAACGAACATGCCACAAATGGTAAGTGCATGCTAGCCTCTCCCAGTATGTGATAATTTGAGTTGGCGAGGAACCAAGGTCAATTGCAATGTCATGAAAGGGTTTGTAGAGAACCAGTTCACTCTAGTAGAAGTCATGGAAACTTGGGTCATCCTTGGGTGGAATGCTTGTGAAGTGAGGGGAGACTCAAATAATTGCAATAGAGGAACACTCTTTCTAGGGGTTTGTTTTATGGGATGTTTTGAAGCTACATTTTTGAGTCACCTCAATCAATGACATTGCCTCTAGACTAATAGGGTGTGCCATGTATGCATCAATACAGTTTTTTTGTGGAGAGGTACATGTGGCTGAGAGTGGAATGCATTGATAGTTTTTTTGGTTGACATTTAAAGAAACAAATGTCCAGCTACACAAGTAGAGTGGTAGTTTTAATAAAAGGTGGCAACTCTCTTGAGCACTAATATCACGATCAACAAGGTCGTCAACAAACATTTTCCTAAAATTTGTTGGTGCTAGCTTGTCAGGATCAAAAGATGTTGAAATATGTGAAAGCATTGCATGATATGTTTCTAATTTGGTTTCTGCTTTAGCTGCATATTTTACGAAATATTTGAGTACTGCATCTATTGAGAGGACAAGTTGGGAATCTACATTTGCACGCCAAATAGAGAGTATAGTGGGGTTGTGAAGATTTACTTGGTCATCATTATGAGTAGGGGTGTGCTTTGGCTGCCCACTATCATTAGAGAGGGTTGAATTGTCTAGCATGGTCCAAGGGGCTTTATAGCAGCACTCAAATGTACCACCTTTACTTCACAAGCATGTTTGCAAGGAACAACGTGTATGGCGTTGCACACAATTGAGTAGTTCAGTGTAGTCATGTGAAGGTGTGGACAACATAATCAGTCTTGTGTCCATTAGGCAGGGGTTATTTAAGGTAGACCTTGGAATGGATGCAGTTGAGCTTTGGGGGGACGCGGGTTCCAAGCCGAGACATATTGGTCAATGTAGTTGATTGAATTTTGTACTGATGGAAGATTATTCCATTGTAGCTTCGCAAGATTGGGTGCATCTTTCAACCAAAGGAAACTGTGGACATTTGCAGACCCACAGTGTTGCCATTCATACTTGGACACAATAAATGTTATAAAGAAAATGATGTAAGAAAGAAGTAAATACAAATGATGTGGAGGGTAATTACCTGTACCATTAGTCATTTGTGCAAAGAATCTTCTCCAAGACCTCCTCACGAAATGCAGTAAATCGATCATGCATGTAAAGTGCACTGAGGTGTGGGTTTTGCACTATATTTTGCATTCTCCACCTAGCAGTTGTAGTAGGATTTGTTGGTGTGGTAGATGGCATGACATTGTGTAAGTCTAGCCATTTAGTATTTGCTGCACTAAGGGTGAAGAATAGAGTCGGACAACCAACTTGAATAACCATGTTAGATAGCTCCCCCTGCGAAAAGTACAAAAGGGGCAAGTACCATGAATTTTTGACCCAAACCATTTAGCTTCGTCTACAAGATGTTCATATGGGAGGTCCTTGAGTCTTTGGCGTAAGTCACAAATTGTTGTTGGCAGTCTACTTTCAAAGTGTTTTTGAACAAATATAGAAGTTGTGGCTTGGCTATGGTGACACATCAAAATATTTAGAATGAATTATCTAAACTGTGGGTGTTGGCCAAATCTATTATCATGGTATCGAAGAAGATGGAGTGCATATTCATGTATCTTAACTTCTTTCATACTTTGTTGATTGAAAGCAGCTCGGCCTTTTCGAAACAATGTCGGGAATGCCATAACAAACAATCCTTCTATGGTGTATTCATTGAGGGGCGTAAGAGAAATTGGTGGCCAATCAATAGCAGGAGTTGGGCGTCCTTCCTCTAATTGCAACAAGGCTTGCAATTCTTGCACTTTTGAATGTGCAGGGGGTAGGTTTGCCACAAATGATGTTGTTGCTTGCACATTCTCTTCTAATTGTTCTTCGGTTGTATTATCTGCCCCCATGAAGTTAACATCAGTGGGGTCTGAAGTTGAGGTTGTTGCATTAAGCAAGTCAGAGATGTCAGTGGAGGGAATAGGCAAGCATAAGAGAGAGGTCTCATCTAATTGGACATCTTTGTAGTAGGGGTCATTATAGATCTTATATTGCAAAGCCTCGTGAACATGTGCTTTGCAAACATAGAAGTTGTACTATTGGGAATCAACATTTCTTTTATTAATAATGAGTATATATAAGTCATGTATGTGGCATGGCAAGTAATTTGAAATTGTTGTAATATCCTGAGGAAAAAAAATAGTGTGGCCACTATATTTGAGTTGTCCCCCTCTTGCATAAGTAACTTGGAGGACAGGGATAACTCTTGATATAAGCATCTCCTCAATCTGAGATAGGCATTATAGACAAGAACGCTGCTCTCCAAGGTCCATGTTGTTCCACTTTGAGAAGTCGTTGCCATTTTTTTTCAGAAATGCATCTTGTACAAGCTCTAGTACCATTGAAAAGGCTAGTTTTTATTCCTGGATATTGTTCCATGCATATTTGCCATGTTGATATGTTTGATAGACTATCCAACTTTGAACAGAATGAATTCCTAGCGATGTAATAGTTTGCAAGAAATAGTGGAGGATGGAGGTTTTGGGAGGTAGAAGTGGGGTTAAATGTAGACTATAAGTGAGGCATTTGTGGTTGCAAGGAGCTAGGGTTATTGGAAAGATAGGGTGGGGTTGTGGAGGAGCTGGCAAGGTTACTATGAAGGTTTTCTCTTCTTCGTCTATTAATAGAATCCTTATTTGCATGGTACCACAATCGTTTTAGATGATTACGATGAGACTGCTATGCTTCCGTACTTTCAACTTCGTTTTCCATGGTAGAGGGTGCTAAGGAACATACCAATGCAATTTTATTTAGTAGTAGTTAATGATAAATTTGAAATAACATGTGTAAGGTAGGCATGCAAAATAAGCTAGATGAAAACTTCAAGTAATAATCTGTTGTATTGACTAATATGTGCACAAGATAATATTGTTGAATCAATAAGTCTTTCTATTCATTTCATTAGTAATTGTATGCACACATGGTTACATATAAAATCAAATTGCAAAACATGTGGAGAAGATAACATTGTCGAATAAAAATAGTATTTCTATTCATCTTAGTTCAAATTTTAGGCACACATGGTTCCATATTGTTGTATTGACAGTAGCAAAAGTTGTAAAACATAAGCAAAGACTATACAATATTGTGGAATGTAAGAGGCACATGCAAACTTTAAACATGTTTTAATGTTGTAATTACAAAGCTTTGTGTTTCTTTCCTAGCAAATAAATTCAAAGTGATGGCCACTTCAAAGAAAAACTCATGCCCAAGAACTTGATCCAACACCTCTTCAGTAGCATCAGGTTTAGCTAGAAGTAGTTGAAAATGTTTAGCGAACACTCCAAACAAGTTGTTTGCAGGACCTTCAAATACAATGACTTTAACAAGAGCACATGTTCCATCGTCTAGATCCACGTTGACCATGTAGCTAAAATCACATCCAGGGAGATCAATAGAACACTTTGGGCAATGAAAGCTATTGGAGTTTTTTTCTACAACCTTCTTCTTACACTTCTTATTGCCCACCATAAGAGGACAAGAGAGGTAATAAAAGTTTTCCAAGTGAACTTTTGAAATGCTTGCTT
The DNA here is from genome assembly GCA_007258455.2 of Sequoia sempervirens. NCBI lineage: Eukaryota > Viridiplantae > Streptophyta > Pinopsida > Cupressales > Cupressaceae > Sequoia > Sequoia sempervirens. Next base: position 23,064 of record VDFB02004584.1, on the reverse strand, counting down.
TTACACAAACATTGGTTTTTACAAGATAGTTTGTACTATTGATCGATGCGATGTCAATTGGATTTGTAAACTTCTCGAAAGAAAGATGATCTATTGAGAGTGAAAGGAGGGGTGTTTCATTGCCTACAGTGGCATACCATTCAAACAACATTGTTGCTTCTAAAAGTTTTGGATTTATGACAATTGTAGTTGCAAATATAGTATCAAGATCCTTTCCACGCCAGGAGGTTACACATCCATATTTGAGTGAGATTGTTGGAGGGGTTGGTAGAAGAAGCAAAGTAGATAACTCTTTTCCTTCAAATTCACAGTGACGATGCCAAAGTATAACATCAATGGACAAGCATGACATGTTTGTGATTGTTGCAGTACACTTAATTGTTTTGGTTCCATTTCTCTTACGGATAGTTGATGTAGGGGAGATAGATAAAAGTATGCTAAGAACATCAACAACGGAATGAATAGGTAGTGATAGTAGGGAATCTATGCTCTTGATATGCAAGCTATGCATAGGTATTATTTCAAAATTGTTGATGATTTGTGTAGGAAAATTTCAAAAGGGTTTATCAAGCTACTATATTTTTTATTAGCAACTTGTATGCAACCATTAGAAATGATTTATACACTATTAGAGTGCACAACATTATAGAAATCATCAACAAGTTCATTGAAGCACATGACATGTATTTCGCTGACTTCTTTGTCAATGAGGTCAAAACCAAAAACTTTTCCTTCTCGGTTAGCATTGTGAAACTCATGTATTGGACTCTTTGCTAATACTCTACCCTCAATGGACCAACACTTATAGTATGGGGTCAAAGATTTGATGGGAAGTATTTCAGAAGTGGGTATGGTTGATTCTTGGGTAGATGTTGTAGATTGTTGTAAACCAGATGGGCCTTGGGAGCTAGTGGATGGCAAATGAATTGTTGCTTGCATAAGAGGAGTTGGCGTGCCAATGAGTGGTATTTTATTACAGACCATTTCAAGATTGTTGATAATTATAGCCTTGCAAGTGAACAATGCAAATGTTTTAGGAAAATCACAGCAACGAATGATAACAAGATTCAAAAATAGAATAAGGTTGGACGTACATATATTTGTTGAACACCTTGGATGTATATTCTGTAAGGCAGACAATAAACCCACTGACCATTGCTTCTTCGACAACCATATTGTTGAATTGGGCGGGAAGAAAAGTTGGATGGGTATGGACACCATCAGAGAGTTCAATACGATATTTAATATTTGTTGAATGAGCCTGTTGTATAGCATTTATGGATGGGACCTGTAATGAAGGGTCAAGATCGAACATGCCTGCAAGAATTTCTTCAACAACATTTGGAGTTAGAGTTGCCATTAAGCAGGTGAAAGCTAGTTGAAGTTTTATGCCTGTGGGGAAATTGTGAGTGTTAGAATTGGCATTAAGGGTGTGTCAAATAAAGGTCAATTTTCTCTTTCTTTGTTTTTTTTTTTAGAAACCATTTAGTTTTCCTCTAAGATTGTTGTGTTCTAAAATTGTGACAATTCATAAACCATAGGTTATGACCCATACATAACAAGAAGTTTAAAACCACCAAATAAACATAAAATTCATATCACAAGTTTTGGAAATTTGTACATGAATAAGAAAATAGGGAGCACAAGATAGTATATTTGAATTTTGTCTATCTTTGTTCCGCCATAAAAGGAAATCCATTTTTTTTACACTACCCAGCTACAATGAAGAAAAGCGTATACATGTTCTCCCTTCATATGTTAACATATTTTGATAAAGAAATGGTAGATTACAATATAGAACCAACATCTTAATTGTATTAATTTTGAATTGTACCGTGATTTACAAATAAGGGGAAAACATAGTAAACATAATCACAAAATTTAATTTACTATTAAAAAAAAGAAAACTATAATTTAAGCTGGGTCAAGGCCTCATAAAAAATCTGATAAATAAATTAATTTGTGTCAATTATATTTCCTGATTAGACATCGTAATAGATAGTTCACCATACCTAGTTGACTTTTTGTGTATGCTGCAAATAAATTTGGTAATAGATGGCTCACCATACCTAGTAGATTTGGTAATGCATGCCCACCGTAGAATTGGTAATAGATGGTTCACCATACCTAGTTGATTTTTTGTGAATGCTGCAAATAGATTTGAGGGTGGGTTGTCAAGGGTCCATTGCATGGATTGGTAAGAATGGCTCATGCTTTTTTGCTAAATTTGTCATTGAGGGTAACATTGATGAAGAAGTCGCACCTAAAGTTGAGGATGAGATTGAAATTTGCATAAGCCCAACTGAGGCCTCAAATGTTGAGAATTCTGATAGAGTTGTTAATATGGAGGTTTCAAAAACTGAGCAAGCTTGTTTTCCTAGTAATTTTGGAGTTTCAAAAACTCAGAAAAATATTCTTCTCGGTCACTTAAAGCTCTTGTGCAAGGTTTGAAATTTGAAGCCTGTGGCTGATGTGGGATCAATGAATGGCCCTAAATTAGATGAATTGATCAAGAAATTTGAATGTGTGGAAGGTCAATTAGTGAAAGCCATATTGTGGTGATAATGTACTACTATTTGCAGCATGCTCTTAATTTCATATTCTATCCTTACTGCTATTCTCTTATGCTTGATTTTATCTTCCAATCTAGAGATTATAGGCAGAAATTACCTCAAACATATTTTGAGGATCCTACTCTTGTTTAGGAGTTTCGAACACCATTGCAAGAAGTGTGTAGCAGATTATAAAGTGTCATGAATGCATAGCACATTTATTAAGAAACAAAAAAACGGGTAGATGGAAATGCAACCTACAAGTTTTTCTAACTAGAAGAAGAAAAAGCACTGTGCAGACAGGGAATTTAAGCAACTTTTTCAAATTTGATACCCAATTAACCCCCATAATTGGAGGTATGTGAATTGCATAATTTTTCCTTTTAGATTAATCCCCACATGTGTTTCTTTTTAGAAATTTGAGAGCATTGGTTTCCCCACAAAAGCAGTGATAGTACCAAACAAATGTCAAATTAAAGACATGAAATTTCCATAGTCCAAGGGAATGAGTTAGAATGTTTTTGGTAAAAACTTGTGTAGAGTTTTTTGTATCATGCTAAATCGAATCATGCTTCTATCCAAACTACAACGACTCTACCTAAGAAATCATACTTCTATCCAAAATAATCCTCCACAAACTGATTTAGTGGTTTGGAACCTTCACCAATCACTTCTAATTGGTCTATGACATCTCCATACTATGAGGCAATTAGACCATACACAGTCCAAGAAACATGGTATATTCAGTAGTACTAGAACCACCATTTTAGAATTTTCTGCATCAAATATAAAAATGAAAAAAACACAATTCTAATTTGCATACTGTTCTGCTCTAACAGCTTCTATTGTTTGTCAATGTTGATAATAAATTCTTCAATGACATGAAAGCTCAATTACAATGTATCATAGAAATAGAAAAAATAGAGATTCAGATTTGTTATAAATTAACAATAACCATATATTTGCCTTGTTTTAATATTGTGTTGTATCCACAATATTCACATTATGGTGAGGTTGGACACCCACACACATTTCAACACGAGTAAACTAACCATATAGATAAAGTGGTATACTTGACATGAAGAAACATGAGAATTGGAAGAAAATTGCACATAAAAAAGGGATTTACTTGGATGGCAAATTGAATTGGCTATAGCTATATATTGTGCTTTTCATGTGACTAGGAATTTTGATGAGCATAGGGTATTGCACAGTACATTCCTGCAGCCCTTTCTCTGTAGAACACAGTTCTCTCCATTGCAACTACAGGCTGCACAATTGAACAACTATTAACTCCTAAGAAGATTACAAATCCATATAAGGCACCCGCAACAATAAAAAGATTGGTGTTGTTGGTCCTGATGTTAAAAAAATGTCTAGTTTAGCTAATAAGGTAATCAACAGCTAGGTATTCAGTAGGGCTAGAAACAAGTCATTTGATATTTTGGTAGTCTCTGCAGCTAAAATGTTTGGAAAGTAGGATTTTGATATTCACAAGTTCTTTTAAATTTCAATTGAAAATTATAATTGATGAATTGACAAGAATGGATAAAATTGTGTTTTCTCTTTTCACTGAGTAGATAGAGGACCTTTGTCAGATTTAAAGGGCTCTGGTAAGGATATTGGTAAGAAACTGGTCAAGTTGATTTCCCCCATCTGAAGACATTTTTGATTTCAAAGTTGTGACATAGGGTAAACTGTCATTACAAACTTAAGTAAAATGCTGGAGAATAGAATAAATGAAAGGAGGATGAGCAAAAATTGCTACAACATGGACCCAAAAAACACAAGTTCTTGTAGGAGCAACGGTAAAAACAGGGGAAGTTAAATGGTCTGTCCGTTAGAGCTATTTTGTTGTCTACATTAAAATGTTGGTGTGTTCTGATTTAACTTGAATGTGCTTGTTATTAGGGATCTTGGCCGTAATTTTCATTTTAAAAAGCATACTTAAAACCAATCCAAACCTTCTTTTGACGCTACAGCTTGCTAAATTTGGAGAAGTGAAAGGGAAAATCCAGCGAGGAAGAGTGGAATGAACTTGCAGGAGGTGAAGGAGTTAAGACAGAGCTCAAGAAACAAATACCATCTAATTCAAGCGAGCAGCCTTTGAAGTTTTCCAGTGAAGAGAAAAATGAGCAGAAAGGACTCGCAGATTTGGTTTCTGGTACTTCTATTGTTGATGATAACGCCTTCAATAAGGAACTACAAGGTAAACAATTAGGCTCCTCTGAATTGGGATTTTGTCAAGTACAGAAACCTATTTTAACAGTTTATGACCATGTCTATTTGTAATACATCTCTAAAGTGGATTTTATTTCATGTGTTCATCTGCGCAGGAAAGAGGAAGAAGCGGTAGCCAAATCATGCTGGAAGCCGAGCAAAGATGTCCAAATAAGGGGCTGCTGCTCAGTGATTTTAGGTTTAGGTGATCCCATAAATTCATTTTAAATTGCAGTGCATATTTTAAATATGGAGAGAGGGGACTGAAATAATGCAACCATTAGTTAACATATAAAGGGCAGAAAATTTAAATATTTTTCTAAAGATTAGAACAGACAGCCAAAAGCATTCTTGGAATATATGGAACTGAAACAAAGATAAAGGAAACAGGTAGCAGAAATAAGCTAACTTCAAGTCACTCGTCTAAGACCACAAGTGATGGAGTAAGCTAACGTTACGAAGAGGGAAAACAAGGTACCTGAATTTTCTGAACAAATGGTGTCGAGCTGTGAACGATGCCAATGAGCAAACCCTAATATCAGAAACCCACCTCAAAATTTGTGCTGTCAAAGAAACCGATATCTGTCTTCAAATAGCAATTGGGATCTAAATTTGTCGTGCTGTCACCAATGTCGATATTCTCTGCAATAAGTGCTCCTCAGATATTTTTCCCAGTTTGGTGCAATAACTGCTCTGTTCCCAGTAGAACTGCTCCTCGGATATTTCCCAGCTGCAATAACTGCTCTGCTCTGTTTCATCCGGGAAAAATGATGAACGCCTGGGATGGATTTCATAGCAGGCGATTCTCTATCGAGCAATCTACGCCGTCGGAGGTAAAAATGCCTTGCAAATACTAAACGTAGAACGCCTTCGGCGTAAATATCATTAGATACACGAAACCTCAATTTTTATTGCATAGTGTCTAGCAAAGCACATATGTACGTAGAGCTATCTAGAACAATCGAGAGCCATACTAAGAAGCCAAGTCGGGAACCCAATTAGGGAACCAATTTGTGATAAGAACTCAAAACACAGACTGAAATAGCAAATTTTGGGCCAGAGATTCGATAATAATTTTTCATATAACGTAGGAACAATATGATTCACACTAGCCAAATCCTTCAAGAACGCAAATATAATCTAGCTGTTCAACAATAAACTCAGGGATGTCATAAAAAAATTTCGGGACAGCTTATAAACCTCAAACGCTCTTACACAAGTTAGCTACTTAAACAAATTAACAAATACTTGTAATTTAATCTACCACAAATCTCTTCCTTATTTTGCGGCCCGTCTCCAGAATCTGATCAGAGGAGGGAAGAATTTGCTTGACGCTTTCCCTCTCCATACATCTCTTAACCCACGCATGAAGCAACGGGTATTCAGTTTCAAACGGTATCTTAAAATTCCCAATAGTTTCAAATGTATGGAACCAGGACACAAAGGGAGTTAGGGCAATATCCAGGAGCCCGAAATCCTTTCCCCCAAAGAAAGGCAGGGATCCTCCTGCTGACATTTCTTTCAACGCCCCTTCTAAAAATTGGAGGTCCTCCAGCATGTCACGCTTGGCCTGCTCCTGAACTTCATCTTTCGATTTCACTATACGAATCCCCGAGTCAAGAAACTGCAAAAGAGAGCACACATGAATTATAACTTGTCAATCTCCAGCTAGGTGAAAATGTGATGATTTAATTGAATGCTCATGCCAACTACAATGGGTAAACTATTACCTTCTTATCAATGAAGTCAGCCCAGAAGCGGGCAAGGGCACGGTCATATGGCGAAAACTTCTCGGAGCCCCAGGTCTCATCAATGTACTCAAGAATAATGAGAGACTCACATATGGGCTTGCCATTGTGGATGAGGACGGGTACTTTCTTGTAAACGGGATTCATCTGTAGGAGGAGGTCGCTCTTATTGGAGGGCAGATCCTCTTCTTGGCGTTCATATTTCACACCTTTCTCTTCCAAGGCCAGTAAGACGCGCATGGCGAATGGACTAATCGCTGTGCTGAGCACCTTCACTTGCTCCATGTCAAATTTCACACACAACACAAAGTTCAGATAAGAGTAGTGATTTCTTGGTCATTATCATTTGGTATTGGTGTAAATAGATAAGAAAAACTAGAGTCTGCAACCATAGGGTGGAGCGGCGAAGGCACTGGCGTAAGATGATCCAGCTGTTCGCTTCTCAGAATTCCGCTGACGTTGGCACTTGCGTAACGAGGTCCATGTAAAGGAAGTATTGACCACGCAATCAATTGAGGTATATATTCATTGCAAAGGATGCGGACAAAGGAATCCCACAAAGTAGTCTTTTATGGTTTAGGCTATCCCACGGTTTCGAATTATAGAACTTGCATGATACAATGCAGTTATAGATTTATTGTTAACATCTGATTTACTCACGCAAGCGGAATAAGTTGAAGGCATTCTAAATTTTCATCTCCTTATCAATTTTCACTTATGTTTGTTTTATGTATATTAGGTTGAAGTTATACAGCTTTCATTTCAGGAAGAAAATATGTTTGTTAGTATTGAATTATATAATTATATATTTTCAATTAAAGGTTTTATTAATTAAATAAAATTTATTTTTAGTTTTGGATATTTATATAATTAGTGGTTTTTTTTTAAAGGAAAATAAATGTTTGTTTAAAGATAACTTGGACTAATTTAATAAAAGTTATGTATATTAATAGAAATTAGTATAGGTAAACAAATGATGCGTAATTTATCAAATGAAAAGTATCTAGGTTATTTAGAAAATAACAACTGGTAGAACATGATAATTTAACTTTATGATTTAAGAATCATTCTAGAATGATTTTAAATATATTATGATGCAAATCTGTTTTGTTTTGGGATTAAAAATGTTGTGGTGGTTAAAATGATGGATTAGAATTAAAATATTCTTCTATATTCTTTTTATGGTTGACTTTGTTGATTGGGTATAGATTTGTGATCACAAACTAGATCTACAATCGCAAATTTCACCTTTGATGTAGTTTGAATTGAGTCCATTGTGCAATTTAATCTAGATGATTGTTTGATCTCTCTTGAACTTTTAGACTAGATGTATTGATGAGTACATTTACTAGGTTTTTGTGTAACCAATTATGTTGATATTGGTTTCTCTTCTACAATGAGAAATGTATTTAATTGTGAGGGATTTGATTAAATACCAATAAGTGTCTCAAATACTAGCATATCACATGAAATTATGAAAATATATGTATAAATGACCTTGTGTCAGAAGAAAAGCGCTTGAGTTAGCTTTTTTATATTTTTTTGTAATATAAATATTGGTTGGTTGAACTTTTTCTCACAAGGATAATATTATTGTTCATTCTCGAATCTATAGCTCCACAATCCTAGAGAAGAAACTCAAGATTTAGACACGGGGATTATGTCCATTTATAATAATAAGGTAAACCCTTGATCAAAATGTGACATTTAGGGGCCATTTGCTAGAAAAAATAAAATTCATATACACTTCTGTATATAGAAGGCTTCAGGTTGTGTTCTTTTAGGTCTACAACACGACTATTGGAGTGAAATTATAAGACATTAAGGGCCTTCAATATAATTTTGGTACAAATATCCAATGATTTGTAATCAAGCATTCAATATACTAGCTTATTGTAGTAATAGAAAATGTATCCCTTTTACTTAATTTGGGAATAATTGATATTGAATTAACTTAATAATGCCTTGATTCAATGTTGTAATGTATTGTACGCATTCACATTAATCTAGGGCCCTTTTAAACAAAATGTACTTAAATTGTACCTTATTTAAGGCGTTGTAAAGTGTTGTAGTACACTTTCACACTTATCTAGGGTTACATTAATTAATTGTGGTTAATTGAGCTTAATTGGCCCCTTTAATTCAAATTTAAACCTTATTAATGCCACATTCCTACGGATCTATCCTGACACCCAATAATCAAATTGCATAACATTGAATTTGGAAAAATCAAGGTCCTAGAAAATTGTGCTAGGACCCATTCACCTTTAGTGGTGAATAAGTCCTCTCCACATAGGATCCCCCCTTTCTATGCATTTTTGAGGTGGGTTTTTGATGTTCTTTCCACCATTGAACAAGGTCCTAGAAACTTGTGCTAGGATCCATTCACCTTTAGTGGCGAATGGCGAATGGGTCCTCCTCACATAGGACACCCCTTTTTGAATTTAATTTTGGTGGTATTATAATTATTTTCAATTTTAGACCTTGTGTCGACTTGAATTATTTGAATTTTGGGGTTAATCTCTAGATTTAGTATAAATATGTGGTTAATTCACATAGTTTCATCCTAAGAAATCCTAGATCTTCATGAGCATTCAATAGTACATTCACAAGAGCATTATAGAGTTCACAAGATAATTTCAAAGGAATTAAAGGGTAAATTATCAAGAGTTTATTGCAACAATTCAAGATCATTTGATCATGTCAAAGGAATAGTGCATTCATGCATGTTGTTGAGCTAAGATAGTTGATGTAGCATTGAAGACCTACTTACAAGCACTGTTACACATCTTATTTGAGATTAAGATCTACACTCTTCATGACCACTACATGTTAGTTTGCAGATTTATACTCGAAGACAACTTCCAAGGTAACAACATTTCATTATTTCATCAATTGGTTTAATTACCTACAAGGGGTTTAACTTCAGAAAACCCTTATTCACTAACAATCAACAAGTTTTTCTCCTTTTGAATGTGTATTTGCATATTTATATGTTGAATATCAAGTGGAGAGCAATTTTAAAGTAAAATTGTCAAAATTTTCAAGTTGCAAAATTGGCATTCATAGTGCAAGAACATAGAAAGAAGGCCAGAGGATTTGGTACAATTTTTCAAGAGCCGACAACCAATGATCTGAGAGTGCAAGAATCAAGGAACAAAACCCAAATCTTAGTTTTAGAAACCTTAATAGGGACCTGTTGGCCACTAAAGGCGAATGAGTCCTCTATGACCTAAAAACAAGCTTCTTGGAGCAAGGTACACATCATTTTGGCCTCTCAAAACATCCCTCATAATTGCTATAATAGTTAGGATTAATTTTTTATTATTATTTGCATCATATCACACACAAAATCACATGTTTTAGGGTGATAATTAGTGGTCTATCATTTTGATTTTTGTAAAAAACCTATTTTTCCAACATGTATAGTTGAGATGTTGTTGAGATGGTGTGAGTGCATGGAGCTATCTTATGATGTTGCAGATGTGTTGTGTTGATGATTTTCCAAGTGCTTTTGAGAAAATTAATAAAGAAGAAGTCAGAATGATGAATATGTTCAAATTGCGCTCCAGTATGTGCTCCACGTTTCTCCTCTATTGATCATATGCCTACATGATTATGAAGATTTCATAACAAAGATATGATGGTGATATATTCTGAGTTTAAGCTTTTCATGTGGTGGTATGTAAAATTTGTGTCCATCGGTATGTGTGTTCTATCGACAGAGTTTATTTTCTATGGACTAGGAGAAATGTTTCTGCTCCGCATTCCTCCATTGTTTTGTTTCAGATCTTGCAGATCTAGTATTTTCCTCATGATGGTGTTCGATTTGTTTTTGGAAAAGAAGATTGAATTTTGGTAATATGGAAGCCATGTTTCTATATTCTAGTGTAGGTTTGCATAGTTCAAATGATTTAGTGAAAGGTATTCAGTGTATGAAGAATATTTTTTGTTGCAGATGTATCTAAAGAAATATAAGATGAAGTCTCATGAATAATGAAGCGTGTTGAGGTGTCCATGTCTCATCTTCATGTTGGGAAGTGTGTGCATCATTATTGATTTGTGTTTTTCATTAGGTTTGGCTGACCTGGTGTTTACACTTCATTCGAAGAATAAAATCCATTTAAGGAAGCATGTGGTTGATTCAAGAATACTATTTTTTATCTTGAAAAATATTTTTATTGGTCCACTCTTTTTCCTTTCCACTGTGGGAATTTTGAGGTTCCAACCTAATTTGAATTTAAGAAATGAGTTATTTGTGGTTGACCTTGGTGAATGTTTCTAAGGTTGAGAAGGGTATACAAGCAAGTCAAGTTGAGAAGAGTTGTATGACAGTGTGATGCAAAGTGAGGAAAGTTGTGAGTGTGTGTGTTAATGGTAGTGATGGATGTTTTTTTCTCCTTTGTATTTGTAGGCAGTGAACCTCCCTATTGGATAGTGAGTCACTTGTAGGCAGTGATCATTTTTATTTGGACAGTGAGTCCTCTTATGGGCAGTGAGCCCTTGGCAGTGAGCCTCTGTATTTAGTTTTTAATCTTTCTATTGTGAGTTAACCCTCACCATGGTTTTTCCCTTATTGGGTTTTCCACGTAAAAATCTGGTGTTCATTCTGTTGATTTACTTTCTATTATTTGTGTTTCATGCTCATATTTAATAACATAACAGGGTGATTGTAGAATTGATAAGTATTGAAGTTTTAAGTTTGAATTGTGTGACAATTGATTCACCCACCCCTCTTAGTTGTCCTGTGCCTGTTTAACAATTGGTATCAGAGCCTTTTCTTCCTTGTGAAGATCTTAATCACTTAAGGAAGATTCGATAACACACAAGTTGGTGATCCCTATGTTCGATGGAACTGACTACAATGATTGGAAGGGACAAATGAGAGGATATATTATCTCTCTTGGTTTCAAGATCTGGAAGGCTGTAGAAACAAAGTATACATACCCATCTAGTGGTCTTACTACTACAGATGAGATTTCTACTTATGAAGAAAATGAGAAGGAAAAGTATGCGATTTGTAGTGGCTTATCTAAAAATGAACAAGTTAAGGGTTTTTTTTTGGATACTTCATTTGAGGTTTGGAAGAAGTTAGAAGAAATGTACATGAAGGAAATGAAAAAGTGAAATTGACAAAGAGATTGGCAGTAAAATGCAGATTTGTGAACCTGAAGATGGAAGATGGTGAAGAATTTACAAGTTTCTTTCAGAGGATTGAATTGGTAGAAAATGAAGTTAGAAATCAAGGAGGAAAACTATCAGATGAAGATATAATTGAGAAAATCTTGATCACCCTACTGGATTGTTACAGTGATAATATTTTAGTTATTGAAGAAATGTATGATCTTAAGAAGTACACTATAGAATAGTTGTTCAGCACCTTGCAAGCATTTGAGATAAGGAAGTTCTAAAAAGAAGACAAGATGGAAGAAAACATGGAAATGACATTTAAGGAAATGAAGATTGAATAACCGGATAGCAATGGTGATGATGAGTTGGAAGAAAAATTGACTAGGAAGTTGAAGAAAGGCACCATAAAGTATAAAGGTATGTTGCCCTTTAAATTTTTCAGTTGCGGTAATATTGCTCATTATGATTCAAGATGCCTGAATAGAGTTGCACATAAGAAGAACAAGGATTATAAGGATAAGGATAGAAAGGATAAGATATATAGGAAGGTGTACTATGTTAAAGAAGAAGTAGGAATTTCTGATGATGAATCTAACAATGAGGTTGATGATAGTGAATGCTTATTCTTAGCTTTAGAAAATAGATCTGTATCCACTAACTCTAAAAAATGTGTAAGTAAGAAGGCCCCAGAGAATAAGAATAATATGATGGAAGGTACTTTGGTTACCACTTTTAATGCAAGACAGGATGAAGACTATTGAGTAATTGACAGTGGATCTTCTAATCACATGACCAGAGATAAGAGTAAGTTCACTAAACTTGTGAAATATGATGGTGGTTTAGTTATGTTCGGTGATGATTTAGGAGCTAAGATCTATGGGAAAGGTTCAATTATTTTTGATGGAGTGCACAGTACGAATGATGTATATTATGTGAAGGGTTTGAGGCATAACCTTCTAAGTGTTGGTCAGATGTGTAGCAATGACTTTAAACTTGTGTTTCAAAATAATACCTGTACCTATGAAATCAGAAAAGGGTCTAGAAATGGATATATGGTTTCCATCGGAAGAAGAACTCATGGAAACATCTATCAGTTGAAGGGAGTTGATGGTCAGTGCCTGGTATCACAAGTTAATGAAAGTTCTAGTTATGGCACCGAAGAATGGGACATGTGAATTTTGATAACCTGATAAAGATCAGTTCAAAGGAGATTGTTTGAGGACTTCCTAGAATCACAAGACCTGCTAATGCTATATGTAGAAGTTGTTAGTTGGGGAAGCAGACTAGATGCATCCTTAAGGGAAAAGAGCATTGTACTGTACTAGAATGTTGGAGTTAATTCACACCAATCTTTGTGGTCTGACTAGAACTGGAAACCTAAATGCAAATAGGAAATTTATGTTGCTTATTGATGATTATACTTGAATGACATGGGTTGCATTTCTTAGAGAAAATACTCAAGCTTTAGATAGATTTAAGGTATTCAAAGCAAGAGTGGAAAATGAAATAAATTTTAAAATCAAGTGTTTGAGATCTAATAGAGGTGGTGAATTCACTTTTGGTTAATTTAATGCATTTTATGAGAAGCATGTCATAAAAGATAGTTTTCTGCTCTGGGAACTCCTCAGTAGAATGTAATGGTTGAAAGAAAAAATAGGACAGTACAGGAAGCTTCTAGAACTATGATGAAAGAATCAAATGTACCAGATACATACTGGAGTGAAGCAATACATACTATTTTTTATGTCCTTAATAGAGTTTAGATCAGCTACAACAACACAAAGACTCCTTTTGAGCTATGGACTGGTAAGACTCCTACTGTGAAGTATTTTAAGGTATTTGGAAGAATATGTTATATTAAAAGGGATGATGAAAATCTTGGAAATTTTGATGCTAGATGTGATGAAGGAATCTTTCTTGGATACTCTACTACTAGCAAAGCATACAGATTCTTTAACTAAAGATTGAGAAAGATTGTTGAAAGTGCTAATGTGAAATTTGATTAAGACATACATAGACCTATTGAGATAAGTGAGGTTGAACCTGGTGATCCTATTTTTGGACATGTACCTTAGGAGACTAAGAAGGAAGAAGAAGAGAAAGAAGGACAGATTGAAGAAGAAGAAGTAGAGAATGAGTCAGAACCTGTTGTAAGGACTCCTAAGTATGTATAGAAGAATCATCTAGAAGAACAAATAATTGGAAATAGGAGTGAAGGCATGAAGACAAGAAGTAGAGTTGTAGTTGAGGTAAATTTGTGTTTACTTTATAATATTTAACTTAAGATTGTAAGTGAAGTACATGTGAAGATGAAAGCTGGATGAGAGAAATGAAAGAAGAATTACATCAAATAGAAAAGAATCAAACATGGGAACTAGTCCCTAGACTTGTGAATAAGAATGTGATTGGCTCAAAATGGGTGTTATAGAATAAACTAAATGAAAATGGAGAAGTTTTAAGGAATAAGGAAAGACTAGTTTGCAAAGTATATTCACAAGTTGAAGGAATAGATTTTGAAGAAACATTTACCCATGTGGCTATAATGTAAGCTATGAAGATGATTTTGGTATCCTCTACCCACAAGGAATTTAAAGTGTATCAGATGGATGTTAAGTTAGATTTTCTAAATGGTGAGTTGGAGGAAGAAGTGTATATGGAAAAACCTGAAGGGTTTCAGTTATCTGACAAACTAGATATGGTTTGTAAATTGAAGAAGGCGTCGTATGGACTATAGCAAGCTCCTAGAGCTTGGTATGAAAGATTGGACAAATACTTGATAAAAAAAGGATTCAAGAAGGGTTCTGCTGACAACAATCTTTACTTCAAAGTGCAAGGTAACAAAATTTTGATAGTATTTGTGTATGTTGGTGATATAATTTTTGATGGAAATTATGGTATGTGTAAAAGGTTTGCTGAAGAGATATAGAAAGAATTTGAGATGTCTATGATTGGTGAATTGAATTTATTTCTTGGTGTACAAGTGAATCAAATTGATAAAGGGATATTCATTTCACAATCTAAGTATGTAAAGGAGTTGTTGAAGAAGTTTGGGATGGATGATTCCAAATCAGTTTGTACTCCTATGGTAACTAGATGAAAACTGAGCAAAGATGATGAATATGCTAAGACTGATCAAAGTAAATACAGATCTATGATTGGTGGACTGCTATATATCTTACTACTACTAGACCAAATATTATGTATACAATATTTTTAGTTTCTAGATTCCAAGCAGATCCTAAATAAATGAATGTTACAATGGTGAAGAGAATATTTAGATATCTTAAAGGTGCACCAGATTAGGGACTATGGTATCCTAAGATTGATGATTTTACCCTGAGTGGTTATATAGATGTTGATTGGGCTGGATGTGTAGATGACCGGAAGAGTACCAGTGGTGGTGCTTTCTTTCTTGGTGGAATATTAGTTTCATGGTTGAGTAAAAAGCAAGACTCAGTCTCTTTATCCACTACAGAGGAAAAATATATTGTTGTAGCATCCTGCTACACACAGGTTCTGTGGATGAAGCAAACTCTGAAGGACATTGGAGTTGTATGTGATGAGCCTATTTCTATTTTCTGTGATAACACAAGTGCAATAAACATTTCAAAGAACCCAATTATGCATTCAAGAACAAAGCACATATCATCCAAATATCATTTTTTGAGAGAAAAAGTGTTGGAGAATGAAGTCAGATTGGAGTATGTGACAACAAAGGAACAAATTGTAGACATATTTACTAAGGCTCTTCTAAAGGATATGTTGGGGGTGATTGGCCCTCCCAACTAAGTGCACATGAAGGTGCATCAGTCCAGTGAAATCACAAATTATCTATTTATCTAGACTAATAGATGGGTCTACTCTGTAGGGGGAGTAGAAAAGGTTTTTATTGTTATTGTATGAGTGTACTCCTAAGGAGGAGTAATCAGAGCTATTGGTCTTTTCCATTGATGTCAAAGGGGTAGAGAAATTCATGTGAAAAAAAGTTGTAGTAGAAGAGAAGGTGTTCTCCCATAATATTGTGTAGGTTGGTGTCCTTGATGGTTTTTCACACCATGTGTTTCCATCAATGACAAAGGGGGATATTGTTGCAAGTAAAGGCTAGTTTGGTGGTGTTGTCATTGATGTCAACATTGTTCAGTATGTTGCAAATTGTACATGTATAGTTGAGATGCTGATGAGATGGTATGAGTTAATGGAGCTATCTCATGACATTGCAGATGTGTTGTGTTGATGAGTTTCTAAGTGCTTTTGAGAAAATTAATAAAGAAGAAGTTAGAATGATGAGTATGTTCAGATTGTGCTCCGATATGTGCTCCACATTTATCCTGTGTTGATCCTATGCGTGCACGGTTCTGAAGATTTCATAAAGGAGATATGATGGTGATATATTCTGAGTTTAAGCTTCTGGTGTGATGGTATGTAGAAGTTGTGTCCACAAGTATGTGTGTTCTACCGAAAGAGCTTATTTTCTGTAAACTGGGATAAATGTTTCTACTTTGCATTCCTCCACTATTTTGTTTCAAATCTTGTGGATATGGGATTTTCCTTATGATGGTTTTCTCTATTTTTTGGCAAAGAAGATTGAAGTTTGGTAATCTGGAAGTCATGTTTCTATATTCCAGTGCAGGTTTGCATAGTTCAAATGATCTGGTGAAAGGTATTAAGTGTATCAAGAATATTGTTTTGCTGTGGATGTATCTGAAGAAATCTAAGATGAAGTCTCATGAATAATGAAGTGTGTTGAGGTGTCCGCATTCCATCTTTGTGTTGGGAAGCATGTGCATCATTGTTCATTTTTTTTTTCATTAGGTTTGGCTGACCTGGTGTTTACACTTCATTTTAAGAATAAAATACATTTAAGGAAGTGTGTGGTTGATTCAAGAATACTATTTTTGATCTTGAAAAATATTTTTATTGGTCCTCTTATTCCTTTCCACCACATGAATTTTGAGGTGTCGACCTAATTTGAATTTAAGATATGAGTTATTTGTGGCCAACCTTGGTGATTTTTTCTAAGGTTGAGAATGGTATAAAATCAAGTCAAGTTGTGAAGAGTTGTATGAAAGTGTGATGCAAAGAGACAAAAGTGAGCCACAATCATAAGAGTAGAAGTGTATGTGTGAGAGAGGTGTGACAACAGTTTTATTGAGTTGAATTCCCAAAGGCAATGAGCTAAAGGTTTTTAGCATTCTTATTCAAAGCTGTAAGTGTGTGTGTTAATTGTAGTGGTGGATCTTTTGTTCTCTTTTATATATGTAGGCAACAAGCCTCCTTGTTGGATAGTGATTCCTATGTAGTCAGTGAGCCTTTGTATTTGGACAATGAGTCCTCTTCTAGGTAGTGAACCTCTGTATTCAATTTTTAATCTTTATATTGTGAGTTAACCCTCACTGTGGTTTTTCCCTTATTGGGTTTTCCACATAAAAATATGGTGTTCATTGTTATGATTTACTTTTGTTATTTTTGTTTCATGCTCATATGTAATAACAGAACATGGTGATTGTAGAATTGATAAGTATTGAAGTTTTAAGTTTGAATTGTGTGACAACTAATTCACCCCCCCCCCCTCTTAGTTGTCCTATGCCTGTTTAACAATTTTGGCCTCTCAAAACTTCCCTCATAGTTGCTATAATAGTTAGGATTGATTTTTTATTAATATTTGCATCATATCACACACAAAATCACATTATTTAGGGTGAGAATTAGTGGTCTATCATTTTTTCTTTTGGTAAAAAACCTATTTTTCCACCTTATCATTAATGGTGAACCCGAACTATTGAATATTGTAATTTTCTAATTTTGAACTCTTGCATTGCATCCTAGGTTAGATCTTCCATTCATTTGCATTGTTTTGCATTTCTTAAATCTAAAAAATACAAAAACAAATCAGTCATTTTGCATATCATTTAGATCTCATAAATTTTCATTTGAAAATCAAAACAACATTGCATTCCAAGTTTGGTCTTTGCATTCATCATTTTATTGTATTTTTACATTACATTTCTAGAAAATCTAAAATTGGAAGTTACTGTTTCAAACCTGAAACTGAAAAACATTATAGAAAGCTTGAAAATAATTCAAAAATAGTTAAAAAACCCTAATCAAGGACCCATTCTCCTTTACTAGTGAATGAGTCCCTGATCAAGTTTGACCTAAAATTTATGACATCTGAAAAGCATTAAAAATCACTCAAAAATCAATAAAAATGTTCTTAAAATCAATAAAAATACTAGTGAATGAGTTCCTATTAGATCCTAATTTGTATTTTTTAGAAAGTGAAATCTTAGTTCAACTTCTTTTTTCTCCTATTACTTTCATGTTTCATTTTTCTGATTTGTTGTCTCATCAAATTTAATGTATCTAGCTTAATTTGCTTTATTTTAGTGCATTGTCAAAAATCAAAATTGTATTTGCAACATTTCATTTTTAGTTTATTGCATTATGTAATCAATAAATTGTATTGTGTATAATCTAAAAGTTGTATTTCATTCTAGTCCACTACATTGCCCCTTTCCATTTAGAGTTTAAACACTAGGTTTGTAAAACTTGTATGAGCTTTACAACTTGCTGTCCTATTCACAATACTATTGTAAGATGTAGTTCGAGGCTCATGTCATCCTACAATATCTCACTCATTGTGGATTTTGGGTTTTCTAATTGTCTCTCCTATAGTGTTGGTAATCAACCCTCTATGGTTCATAGTTTGCATACCTCATTTCCTATGACTTCACCTCCTACAACCAATGTGCTTAATACCTCTGTCCCTACCATCATAGCTTGTACTCAAGATTTGGGCTCTACTCAAAGCCTAGGTGGAATTCTAATTTCATTTTCTATGTTATCGATGTCCATTCATACATACACTAGTACTCAACTAGGTACAACAACCCTTCAACCAACAATAACCCTTCAACCTACAACAACCTTTCAACCAACAACAACCTTTCAAAATACAATAACCCTTCAACCTACAACAACCTTTCAACCAACAACAACCTTTCAAAATACAATAACCCTTCAACCAACAACCTTTCAACCTACTGCAACCCTTCAACCTACAACAACCTTTCAAGCAACCACAACAATCATACCCACTAGCACTATGTATAGTTCCTTAGGTATTCTCATAGGAAACCCTTCTAGTTTTGTCCAAATGAATACAATAACTCCTCAACAATCCACCTTCACCAACCTGCAATTCACTAGCTCTCCACATACGTACACCACCAACCTATTCCCCTCAACCTTACAATAAAAATGATAGAAGGTCTCCTTAACTCAATTTTGCAAACCATGACATCCCTTCAACAACAAGTTGCAAC
Organism: Sequoia sempervirens; assembly: GCA_007258455.2. Classification (NCBI taxonomy): domain Eukaryota; kingdom Viridiplantae; phylum Streptophyta; class Pinopsida; order Cupressales; family Cupressaceae; genus Sequoia; species Sequoia sempervirens. The sequence continues at coordinate 4,089 of VDFB02004584.1, read as the reverse complement.
ATTACAACAAAAAAACAACAGTCAACCTTTGCAACACATCAAATCCAATCCACAATCTTTGGACACATTAAGAGCACAAATTCCATAAGGTATAGAAGTTCCTCGATTTGAGAAATATGGTGGGAAAGGATATCCTATTAGCCATGTTTCTACTTTTACGACCTTGTGTAGTGATTTCATAATTGAAGATTATAAACTATTGGCTAAGCTCTTTCCTAGTTCCTTGAAGGATACTGCTTTAGAGTGGTCCTCTTCTTTACCAAATAATTCAATTTCTTCATTCAACGAACTCATGTTGATTCCTTTTACAACCACTTTCATATCCATATGGGTCCTAAGATAACCCTAGCCGATTTAATGACATGAAAAAAAAAAGAGGATGACAAAGTGCGTGATTTCATAACAAGATACTAAACACTTTATTCACAAGTCAAAAATAAGATTCCTGACATAGACCTCCAATGAATGTTTATTGCAAACCTAAAAAGCAAACTCCAAAGAAAACATGAAATGTTGACATTTCCATTCTTTACATAGTTATGTGTAGCCCTTCATGATTATCAAAATTTGACTTGTGGTTGTGATGTGAAAACCCCCCTAGTCATCTTGAAAAGTCTGAATCCACAACTCAAAATAGTTATCAAACTTTCAAGAAGCAGAATAAGGGATTTTTACAAGTGAATTCCCCTCAAACAAGTCAACAAGCTAATAAACAGGTGACTACTATAAAGACAACACATTATTTTGGGGATATGGATAAAGAGTTCATTGCTTTGCCCAATACCCTTCATAATATCATGTTGTAGCTTATTGAAAAGAACATGCTTATGTTACCTCCTGTTAGAGAGTGTGATCATAATATACCATTGCCTAAAGGTTTTTGATGAAACACTTATTGTCATTATCATCAACAAAATGGATATGGTATAGAATATTGTAAGCGTCTTAAACATCTTGTGCAAGACCTTATTAATTCTAATCATTTACAAATTAGAGGTGTGAACAACCAAGGTAATAAGTTTGTAGCCCCTCATAACAAAAACTTACAAATATTTACCAATCCCATGCCTAAGTACACTATTCAATTTGTCAAAGCTAGTGAAATGAAGAATGATGTGATGAATGTGGACACGAATAATGAAAACACAAAAGATATCAATGAAGTACAACTGATTAAAATGGCAGGACTTATTGAAGCTAGACCTCATAAGGGCTCAACTAAAACACCTCTTGACATTGCTTTCTCACAAAATGACATACTTAGTCATGCACCTCATGGTCCTCTTTACATAGCTAGTTGAACGAATAATAATCCCACTAATGGAATATTAATTGATCCCATCTATGGAGAGAATGTGATCACTGAATAATTTTTATTCATGCATGAACTATATCAAGATGGGTAAGAGCAAGAAGATGAGTCCATGAAATAGGATGCTGCTTTTAAAAAATGGGATCTCGTTTAGCTTCAGGATCACTGGTTGCGCCCACAAAAGGATATGAAAAACACGGAAAACATATCCTGGGAATTGGAAATTCTAGCAGGTGACTAATATCTCTTCATGGTCGTTCATTTACTTGTCAAACCAGGGAATGTATACTTTAAATGGAGTAGCACTATATGTGCACTAAGAACCAGTTTCAGTCACAACCTATGAAAAATAAATACTTGGAAAGAAATTCTACCTATGCTACAGGAAGGTAATGCAAAGTTCTCTTAACACATCCATAATTTAACCAAAGCAGAAATCATAATAGCTATGACTGAGAAACAAACTATGAATTGGCCTTATGCTGCAAGAATAGACACAGGGATGGATTCCCGATGTTGCAGGAACAATATAAGACTGAGTTTGCACAAAAAATTCAAAGATGAAATTTAACTTATGATCAATAGAAAATGAATGGCTAACTAACTAACTACAGATACTTACTAAGTGGGCCCCCTTAGCAAGCATCAACTAATTACGCAAGTACTGAACTTAGAACTTCATCAAATTTTATTAATAAACTCAAAATGGTATACATTTTTTTGTTCATGTAAAACTAACAAAAACTTTGTCTCTTGCCATATAGACTCTATTTTTATTATCATACTAACTATTACCACGATATCCTTCTATCTCACCGTAGCACCCTCACTCATGCGGGAGGAACCTTACTTATTTAAATAAGGAAAACAACTAACTAAATAACCCTAATAGAGAAAAGGCGTGGATGTAAAATGTATCACGGAAATCGAGGAATGGAGCTTCATAAGCGAGTTTATCCGTTCAACCCACGACCCAAAGAGAATATAGCCTCCCTCTTTTAGGTCGCCCGGTATGTTTAAAATCCTTCCCAGCAGTTTAGGTCAAAGAGTCTTAGCGAGTTTCCTTGAAGTCATCGCGAGGGAAATGGACTTTACTGCAAGGCTGAGATCGGCTGCACTTGACTCAATCATACTTTCTTCAACAACCTGCGAAACACAAGGTAACAGATGCGAAAGAAAAGACGCATGGCACGTACACAATATCCATTCTTTAATCACATGTTTAAATCTATTCCATTATTCAAAAACTACTTGCATTATATCAGTCATTTGGGGAGTCAAACAGGGTAATAAATATAGACATGTCAATATGATAGGCTGCAGGAACATGAAAGTGTATTGCTATAGGATATCCCCCAATAAAAGGTTTCAAAAGAGTTAAACAACCATGAATCAACAAAAGTGAGGGTAGTAAAAGTACACCATGATATCCAAAATGTGAGCATATTTTGGGCTCATCATTTTCCCCCTACTTAACCCAATGTTGGTCCTCCAGCATTAAACTTCCTTGTGGTCTCTCTGAAATTAGTGGTTAAGGCATGACCCTGAAATGGAGTTCCAAATTTGTAATAAAAGCCTCTGAAACTTTGCCACCTTTCATACCCTCACAGGCTTCTATATCTTCATTAATATTTGTAGCTTAGGTAGGGATAAAGAGAACCACATTAACACATGAGGACTAGATGTCAAAGGAATCCACAATTCAGAAACCTCTTTTGAAGGCCCAATTGTATGTATCTACTTGATTTTTTGAGAGCTTCCGTAAAATTTAGGGGACTGTGAGGCTCAGACCTTCTTAACCCAACACTTAATATCTCCCACCTCTTCTCAATTTTGGAGTATGACAGCTTTCAAAACGAGTATGTCTGTTCCTGAAACTCATCATATACCTATTTTCTGAGATCAAATATTTTCATCCTGGCTATATCATTATTAAAGCCATATGCCATAGTAAGCCAGGTTTTCAACATTGTATGGGGGTCTGAACTCTCAGGGTGCAATGGAATAGGCTCATTCCTTTTGGCTTCTTCATATGCTTCCCATTGCCTACCATAATTTTCTTCGTTTGCCACCCAAGACATAAGCGATCTCAAATGGATGTCGCCAATGTACAGAAGGGGAATCCACTTTGTTTCAAATGGAATTATAAAGCCATGTAAATAAAATTCGCACAAAGAATTCCTTAGCCAATTAGGAGCTGCCTGGTATGCATCATAGAATTCTTTAGCAGTGTGAATAATAGGATCTAGATTTCTGAAAATTCTCATTAGCTGGAACCACAAGAATTGTTCCTTGAGGCACAGAGCATAAACTCTGGGTGGTGGTCTACATTCCATAATCTAACCAATTACCTTCAACATTTCATCCATTTTCTCCTTTAACTCCTAAATTTCATGTTTCTGCCTTTCAATTTCCTTTTTTAGTTTCTTCTTTTCTTCCTCCCAAAGACTTTGTTGCATTTCAGTCTTGGCTAGGTGGCAGAAACTCAGGGTTTGCAATGTAACCGGTCTCCATGTAGCTTTGAAATATTCCAAAAATTCAATCAAAAATGTCTTTTTGTAGACAACAATGGCTTGACAAATTGCAGGGGAAAATGAAGCTTCATTGGCCACTTCCAATTGTTCAGTTTGTTCTTCCTCTTGCTATTGGATGAATTCCTGTTGCTATAGTGGAGAAGACTGTGCTTCCTCCGAAATCTCCATAGCCGCAACAGCCAAGTCATCGAGACTTGGTACCCCCCTTTCATTATGCTCAACTTCCATTGTCTGTTGTTAGTT